>CAUYLG010011492.1:0-24594 GCA_963573385.1 Cacajao melanocephalus | reverse complement strand
CTCTCCTCTCCTCCCCTCCCCTCCCCTCCCCTCCCCTCTCCTCCTCTTCCCTCCCCTCTCCTCCTCTCCCCTCCTCTCTTTTTCTTTTCTTTTCTTTTGATGGAGTCCTGCTCTCTTGCCCAGGCTGGAGTGCAGTGGCACAATCTCAGCTCACTGCAGCCTCTGCCTCCCAGGTTCAAGTGATTCTCCTGCCTCAGCCTCCCAAGTAGCTGAGACTACAGGCATGTGCTATCACACCTGGCTAATTTTTGTATTTTTAGTGGAGATGGTGTTTCACCATGTTGGCTAGACTGGTCTCAAACTCCTGACCTCAAGTGATCTGCCCACCTTGGCCTCCCAAAGTGCTGGGATTACAGGCATGAGCCGCCGTGCCTGGCCTGGTCTGTATAGTTTCTGTTGAGAAGTCTGTCGCCAGATGAGTTGGAGTTCCTTTGTTATTTGCTTCTTTTCTTTTGCTGTTTTTAAGATTCTCTATTTCTGAATGTCGAGAGTGTGATTATTATGTACCTTGGGGTACACTTACTTAAGTTGACTCTGTTTGGTGTTCTGTGGCCTTCATGTAGCTGGATGTTTATATCTAAGTTTTGGAAAGTTTTCTGTTATTTCTTTGAATAAACTTTCTACCCCTTATTGTTGCTCATTACCTTGTTGAACACCATAATTCTTAGATCGGGTCTTTTGGGGTAATTTTCTGTATCTTGTAGGTGATCTTCATTCCTTTGGTTCTTTTTTCTTTTTCTCCTCTCTGTGTTTTCAGATAGCCTATCTCTGAGCTTAATGATTCTCTGCTTGCTCCATTCTGCTGTTGAGAGCCTCAAATTAATTTTTCAGTTCAGCAAATGCATTTCTCAGTTCCAAGATTATTGTTTGATGATGATGATGGTGATTTTTTAGAGATGAGATCTTCCTCTGTCACTCAGGCTGGAGTGCAGTGGTGCAATTCCAGCTCACTGCAACCTCGAACTCCTGGGCTCAAGCAATGCTTCCCCCTTAGCCTCCCAAGCATGTAAGACTACAGGCAATCACCACAGTGCTTGGCCAATTTTTTATGTTTTTGTAGAGATCGGGTCTTGCTAAGTTGCTGAGGCTATTCTAAAACTCCTGACCCCAAGGCTTCTACCTCAGCCTCCCAAAGTGTTGGGATTACAGGCATGAGCGACTGTGCCCAGCCAGTTTGATTGTTTTAAGTTTCAATTTCTTTGTTAAATTTCTCTGACACATTTTTGAATTCCCTTTCTGTGTTATCTTGGAGATCACTGAATTTATTTAAAACTACTATTTTCAATTCTTGGTCAGAGAGCTCACATATTTTCATCTTGTTAGAGACAGTCACTGGTTCCTTGCTCTGTCTTTTTGGGGAGGTCATGGTTCCCTGTTTCTTGTCGTTTCTTATGGATAATGTCCATGTCTTTGCACTGAAAGAGTATTTATTTATTCCAGTCTTGTCTGTATGGGTTATTTTTGTTTTTATTAGATATGTTTACTAATTATTCTTTGTAATTTACTCACTGAATTTCTTTCTGTTTTTTCTGCTAGGTTGCTGCCTCTTTATAGGCACCAGATGGTGCCTTAAGTCCAGGTTTACCTTGGCTCTAGAAAACCATCAGAGTGTTGCCCATCCCGAATGGGGGAGGTCACAAAGAGGGTAACCCGGCAGTGTGGGAATACTGGCAAGGCATTTGTGCCCAGGGAACCTGTGGGACATGCCTTCTACTGTGTGCATCTGCTGAATAGCCGCTCTGACTTTGTGTCTCCTCTGGCCAAGTTACAGAGCAGAGTTTCCAGGGCTGGGAATAGTTTCCCTTCAGGTACTTACAGTGCTCCCCATGGGCTGAAGCAGGGACAGGTCTTCTGCCAGGGAATCTAAGATGGTGGGGACAGTAGTTCATCTCCATCTCCATTTTTCCAGTGTAGAAACTGGGAGTCGGGGAAGTTTTCCTCACTCTTGGTGCTGGGCACATTATGGAGAGGGATGTCACAGATGTGAAAGTCCAGTTGTCTTACTGTCTGTTCAGTTTTTCTCACTTGTCTGTTGCCTTGGGAACTGTCTGATCCTCATATTTGAGTTCTGGGATATTGCTGCCGATAATCTTGGAGCTGCTCTATGTTCGTTTTTGGTTTTCTGTTGGAAAGCAGTGAAACCAGTTTGCTTCTGTGCCACCATTTCGGAACCAGAAACTCCTTGTTGCCCATATTTTAATTGGGTTATTTTCCTTTCTGTTATTGAGTTGTAAGAGGTATTTGTAATATACTAGTACTTTATCAGAGATATGATTTTCAAATATAGCCACACCTCAGAGAGATTGTAGGTTTGGTTCCAGATCACTGCAGTAAAGCAAATAGCACAATAAAGTGAGTCACATGAATTTTTTGGTTTCCCAGCATACATAAAAGTTACATTTACAGTGTACTTTAGTCTGTTAAGTATGAAATTAGCTGGGTGTGGTGGTGCATGCCTGTAGTCCCAGCTACTCAGGAGGTTGAGGGTACAGTGAGCTGTGATTGTGCCACTGCACTCCAGCCCATGTGACAGTGTGAGACCCAGACTAAAAAAAAAAAGAATTTTATTGCTTTAATACTTACATTCAGATCTTTGATCCATTTTGAGTTAAGGTGTGTGGTAGGGATCCAACTTCATTCCTTTGCATGTGGGTATGAGTTGTTTTAGCACTATTTGTTCAAAAGATTATTTTGTCCTTTCTCCGTTGATTTGTCTTGGCAACCTTGTTGGAAATCAATTGACCATAAATGTGAGGATTTATTTCTGTACTCTCAATGCTACCATTGATTTATATGTCTATCATTCTGCCAGTACCCGCTTGTTATTTTTGTTGCTGAAACAAGATGAAATTATTACAATCTAAAGCAAAAGTATCAGACATAATATGTCTCAACTCTGTATATCTTTTTTTAGCACAAATAATTGACACTAGATTTTTTATTTTTATTTTTTAAGATGGAGTCTCACTCTGTCCCCCAGGTTGGAGTATAGTGGCATGATCATAACTCACTGTAAGCTCAAACTCCTGGGTTCAAGCAGTCCTCCAACCTTAGCGTCCCAAGTAGCTGGGACTACAGGCATAAGCCACCATATCTAGCTAATCTTTAATTTTTTTTTGTAGAGATACTATGTTGCCTAGACTTATCTCAAACTTCTGGGCTCAAGTGATCCTCCTGCCTTGGCTTTCAAAAGTATTGGGATTATAGATGTGAGCCACTGTGCTTGGCCCTGATTCATTTCCTTTTCTTTTTTTTGAAACAGAGTTTTGTTTTGTTGCCCAGGCTGGAGTGCAGTGGTGTGATCTTGGCTCACTGCAACCTCCGCCTCCTGGGTTCAAGTGATTCTCTGCCTCAACCTCCCGAGTAACTGGGATTACACGCACATACCCCCATGCCTGGCTAAGTTTTGTATTTTTAGTAGAGACTGGGTTTCGCTATGTTGGCCAGGCTGGTCTCAAACTCCTGACCTCTGGTGATCACCCTCCTTGGCCTCCCAGAATACTGGGATTACAGGCGTGAGCCACTGTGCCCAGCACCGTTTCTTTTTCTTTTATTTTTTCTTCTTGAGTTGGAGTCTTGCTCTGTCACCCAGGCTGGAGTGTAGTGGCGCAATCTTGGCTTACTGCAACCTCCGCCTCCTGGGTTCAAGCGATTCTCTTGACTCAGCTCCTGAGTAGCTGGGATTATAGGCACATGCCACCATGCCTGGCTCATTTCTGAATTTTTAGTACAGATGGGTTTTACCATGTTGGTGAGGCCGGTCTCGAACTCCTGACCCCGTGATCCGCCCGCCCCAGCCTCCCAAAGTGTTGGGATTACAGGCGTGAGCCACCGTGCCTGGCCTATTTCTTAAATTATATAATTACTATGTTAACCTCTAGAATTACCTATAAACACTTTTAATGAAAAATGAACCGAGAAAAACCCATTTGAACAGAAAAATAAACTGGTAATTTTTACTTTTGGTGAATAGTAACAAAGTCGGTTCTGTAGCCTTGAACTGACTCACAGGCATTCTAGATAGATTAAGTAACAGTAAGCACAGGAGAAATTGCCACGTAAAGCAAACAAACCCCAACAGACAAATACGGGAGCAGTCTGTGCAGGCATTCTAGATAGATTAAGTAACAGTAAGCAGAGGAGAAATTGCCGTATAAAGCAAACAAACCCCAACAGACAAATACGGAGCAGTCTGTGCAGGCATTCTAGATAGATTAAGTACCAGTAAGCAGAGGAGAAATTGCCGTGTAAAGCAAACAAACCCCAACAGACAAATACGGAGCAGTCTGTGCAGGCATTCTAGATAGATTAAGTAACAGTAAGCAGAGGAGAAATTGCCATGTAAAGCAAACAAACTCCAACAGACAAATACGGAGCAGTCTGTGCAGGCATTCTAGATAGATTAAGTACCAGTAAGCAGAGGAGAAATTGCCATGTAAAGCAAACAAACCCCAACAGACAAATACGGAGCAGTCTGTGCAGGCATTCTAGATAGATTAAGTAACAGTAAGCAAAGGAGAAATTCCCATATAAAACAAACAAACTCCAACAGACAAATACGGAGCAGTCTGTGTAGGAATTTGTTCACATTTATTTTACTTTGTAGTTCATGTTTTGGTGATATTTAATGAAATGCAGCATTGGCAATTGCAGCTACAATACTGGATATATGATACAGACTTCATTTATCAGTAAATTTGTTGTGTTGGGTGTTGTTGCTTGCTATGATATAGTTTTTGTTTGTTCGTTTTTCTTCAGTATTAGTAATGCTTCTATTGCTGTATAACAAACCTCCTTAACGACATTTATTTTGCTCATGAGTCTACAATTTTGTCAGACTTGGCAGGGACAGTTTGCTGCTGCTGTTGTCCAACATCTGGGGCCTTGGCTGGAATGACTCAAATTGTTGAGGGATGGAACAGCTGGGGACTAGTGAGGTGTCTTTCTCTCTCTTCTCCCCTCATAGAGTCTCAAGGCTTCTTCACTGTGCTATTTCTTTTCTTTTCTTTTCTTTTCTTTTCTTTTCTTTTCTTTTCTTTTCTTTTCTTTTCTTTTCTTTTCTTTTCTTTTCTTTTTAGACAGAGCCTTGCTCTGTCTCCTAGGCTAGAGTGCAGTAGCGTAGTCATGGCTTACTGCAGCCTCCACTCCTGGGTTCAAGCGATTCTCCTGCTTCAGCCTCCCAAGTAGCTAGGATTATAGGTGTGAGCCACCACACCTGGCTGATTTTTGTATTTTTAGTAGAGACAGGGTTTTGCCATGTTGGCCAGGCTTGTCTCAATCTCCTGACCTCAAGTGATCCACCTGCCTTGGCCTCCAAAATTGTTGGGATTACTGGTGTGAGCCACCACGCCTGGCCTCCACTGTGCTATTTCTGTGTGGTTTCTTCACCATGGCAGCCTTAGGGTAGCTAGACTTCTTTCACAGTAACTCAGGAATCCTAGAGCAAGTGTCAGGAGACCAAAGCGGATGTCATAAGGCTTCTTCCTGTCCATCCTTGGAGGGCTCGTGGTGTCCGTTCTGCTGAATTCTACTTCTGACAAGTGAGTCACAGTGTAGGGGACTACTCAAGGGTCTGAACATGAGGCCAGGCTCACCTGGTACCTATCTCTGGAGTCAGGCTGCCAGAGCCTATTCCTCTGTTTTTCTGCTGGGTTTCAGTATATGGTCTGCAGTTATTTACATGAATAATGCTTTCCCCTGAAAAGCTACCTAAAAGCTATCTTTTGTGTTTATGATGTCAAATGCTTACTTGGTTTGTTTTTCTCCTAAAATATTTCTTTAGTAAAACTAGAATATGTCATATTCTGGAAAATGTACCTATCAGGTTAAAATTCATTAACCAAAGAAGGTAAGTTTGTGTCAGTGAAAGGTTCTGTTCTCAATAAAGTTATGGCTATCATGAAAGTATGTACCCGAAGACACAGCACCAATGATGTGGCCAAATGCTGCAAAGACAAGTAGAAAGGGGAAAAAAATCTGTTAGATTTAGTAGACTTTAATATTCCTCTTTTGGTCCATCTCAGACCAGGTGAACAAAAATAAATAGGAATGTCAAAGATCTAAGTTCATGAAGTTGGTCTGGTAGCATAGATGAAATTTTATATTCTGCATAAGATTACCTCTAGTCAAAGGCGGAACAAGTAAGTGATAAAACTCAGCTTCCATTTTTGATAATTCTTAGCAAACTAAGAACAGATGAAGACTTCTTTAAACTGATAAAGGGTATCTACCAGAAGCACATCAGACATCACACTTGACTGTGAGTTTTTAGAAGCATTTTCTATTAAAATCAGGAGAAAGACAAGGCTGCTGCCCTGTCTCTCTTCCACCTTGGTCTGATCATTTGGCTTAGAAATCTTAGTCACTTTGAATCATGCTTTACTGCCAGATCCAGCTAAAGAAAACTCTTACAAACATGTACATAGACGTACTTGGATCACTGGATTCTGACAGGCATTTGGAAATGTTGATGGAACCGGTAGTGGCTGCCGCACTGCCCACTGGGAGCAGCGTAGTTACTTGGTCTGGTCTTTACACCAATGCACAGGGCCTCAGGCGTGAAGAAACAGGATACTTGCTGATCCACAGTGGGACATAAAATTGAGAAAATAAGTTCTCTTCAAAATCAGTTTTCATAGTCTTTTTTGACTACATATAATTTCAGTTTTCAGTTTTGTATCATGGCTAAAACTTAATAGCAAATATAGATCAAATATCCCTTATCCGAAATGCTTGGGACCAGAAGTGTTTTGGATTTTGGAATACTTGCATTATACCTGCTGGTTCAACACTCGAATTCAAAGATCTGAAATCTGTAATGCTCTGTGAGCATGGCCTTTGTGCGTGTTGTCAGTGCTCAAAAAATTTTAGATTTTGGAGCATTTTGGTTTTTGGGTTTTCGGATTGTGGGTGCTATTAAAAGTGAATTTTCACATCAGTCCCAGATAAGATAATCAGCCCTCCCTTACGTTTGGACCCTAACTGCCCACAGTGTTTAATGCCGCGCTCTGGAGCATGGGGACTGCAGACATGCGTAGATTCCAGGGCTCTGTTTCACTCTTTAGGCACTTGCTGATCATAGTGCACAGAATTTGCTATTTCAGTAGCTCTTGCAACTGTCGGTGATTCTTTCTGGGCTGTCATTTTTGTTGGTACTTTTTTTTTTTTTTTGAGACAGGGCCTTGCTCTGTTACCCATGCTGGAGTGCAGTGACATGATCATGGCTCACTGTAACCTCTACGTCTTGGGCTCAAGTAATCCTTCTGCCTTCACCTGAATAGCTAGGACTACAGGTGCGCACCACCATGCCTGGCTAATTTTTAAATTCTTTGTAGAGATAGGGTCTCGCTATGTTGCCCAGGCTGGTCTTGAACTTGTAGCCTCAAGCAATCCTCCCACCTCAGTCTCCCAAAATGTTGGGATTACAGTTGTGAGCCATGATGCCTAGCAATTTCATTTTTAAATGCCTCATTGTCAGCTGTGCTTTTATTAGGTCTTTTAGGAGAAAAACAGCAAGAAATGCTCTGTTCCACACAAAATTTTCTTTTTTTCCTTCTTCTTTGCTTTATTGATTAGCAAATACTCCAATCAATACATTATGAAATGTAGTCTTTTGTAGACACATCTTGTACAAACAGCATTCTCCCTTTGTCTGCTGATTTTAATTTTTATAGTGTTTTGTCATATAGAATTAATTGTTTTACATTCTGATTGGCCAATCTTTTCTCTTATAGGCTCCGGATAATAATTATTGTAAGAAGACTATCCAATATAATATTTAAACAAAAGGTCACAAAGTATTTTCAATGAGTGTTCTCATTAGGTAGGTGGCATTATGGGTCCTGAAAACGACCTGTAAGGCAGTTGACTTAGGTAGACTGTACAGTGGTGTCTAGTCTCAGAGAGTGCCATAAAATGTTGAATTTTATAATTTTTTCGATTATGCTTGAAGTTCTGGGGTGCATGTGCAGATCGTGCAGGTTTGTTACATAGGTATACACATCTGCGCAGAATTTTCTAGGTTCTGAGGTCTTCATAACCTTGATGCTTTGTTTCATCTTTCTGTTGCAGATGTTGCTGCCATAGCCTGTGGTCGTGAATTCTTGGTTAATTCAAGCCGGGTGCTCTTGGACACCATATTGCAGCTTCTGGGAGACTTGAAGCCAGGACAGTGTACCAGACTCAAAGTGTATGGTGGATAATGTTAAAAAGTTAATTCTATTTACAATTAATTAGAATGTGCTGATTGGGCCCTTCTTCAAGTAAACACATTTCATTTTGGCGGTAGTTCTAAAAACCAGAGGAAATAAATTGCCTGGAGAAGTTAAGGGGGCGCACTCTCTTAAATAGCATTTTAGAAAAACAAATTTGAGGAAGGAATGTACTCACCTTAGAGCAATCAGTGAGCCCCAAATACTATCACATGATACTTCATGGTTATGTCAAAATGAATTTAAATAGGTCTTTGTTATGGTAGCACTCCACTTCCAGGTACTAAAATCTGTATTTGTTTTCTATTGTTATGTAACAAATTATCACCAACTTGGTGGCTAAAACAACACCATTTATTATTTCATAGTTTGGTAAGTCAGAAGTCTGAGAGGGTTTGAGGTGTTCTCTGCATAGGCCAGAATTGAGGTGTTTTCTAGGCTGGGATCTTTTCGGAGACTCTGGGGGAGGAATCTGCGTCTGGGCACTTTGAAGTTGCTGGCAGAGTCCAGTGTCTTGGTTTCAGGACCGAGTTCCCTTGTCCTGGCTGGCTGGGCAGCTGTGGGTCAGCTGCTGGGGCTGCTTGCATTCCTTCGCACGTGGGCCCGACTTCAAGCCACAGTTGCTCATTGAGTCCTTCTGACATTTCCAGTCTCAGACTTCCTCTTCTGCTACCAGCAAGATGAAACTCTGTCTGCTTTTATTCTTTTGTTAAAAATTTTATTTCAAGAAGGCAAACTCTCTGCTTCATATGGATTTGTGTGTTTAGATTAGGGACACCTGGATAAACTCCTTTTGATAAACTCTTGAGTCAGCTGGTTAGTAACCCTTAATTACATCCACAGAATCTCCTTTTCCAGGCAATGACATAATCAGCGTGTAAGAATTTATAGTCCCAGAGATTAGGGCAGGAAATCGTGGGGAGAGGGAGCAGTGTAGGATTCTGCCACTCACACCATTCATTCTGAGTGTTGCCTTTGACTTCTTAGAGCATCTTTATTTTTTTATTTTTATTTTTAAAGAGACTGGGTCTCTACATACATTGCTCAGGCTGGCCTTCAACTCCTAGGCTTTCCAAGTATTCCTTCCGCCTCAGCCTCCTGAGTAGCTGGGACTATAGGTATGTGCCACCATGCCATGCTGTGGAGCACTTTTTAAAAGTAAGAGCTTCTGTAAAGTCTGTGCCAGATGCTTCCAACATCTGTATCATCCTGGCCTTGGTGTCTCTTGATGGTTTTCTCCCATGTGAGTTGAGATTTCCTGTTTTTTCGTATGCCAAGTAATTTTGGATTTATCCTGGACATTTATGTGATCATTGGTCTTGTTTAAATCCTTAGAAAATGCTGATGTTTATATTTTCACAGGCAATCAACCCCTTTGGGTCAGATTCCAACCAGCCTTTTCTGTTTGGTTTCCTGTGTCAGTCCTGTTTTCAAAGAGCCTTTACAGAGCCATTGGAACTGCCCCCCCATGAGTGCCGCCCAGTGGCCAGTCTGAGAGCCGGGTGATTGGAGCTGCAGTTCTGAGTCTTTCAGATGCTGTTTGTGATCAGAGCCACACAGGCACACCTTGGGATGAGGCCAGGAGTTTATAAACAACTTTGTGGGGTCACTTTTCTGAGCTGTTAACTCTCCGGGTACATTTTAGTTAAAGTCCCTCAGCTGGAATGCTGGGGCTTCATATACCCTGCAGTGTCCAAGCGCCTGCGATTCTGCCCTCGTCCGGCCCTGCAGCAGGGTTTGAGAAGGTCATAGAGCTTTCAAGTGTAAGGAAAATTCATTTCCCACAGAGTTTGAGTTCCCTGGGGATGCAGGCCACAGCCACCGCACTTGGTTGCTGGCAGGTGACCCCTTTCCCACTCCTTGAGCCTCACTAGAGACCTTCTCCTGGTGCTCTTCCTGTGGCTCAGTGCTACTTCTGGCTTTTGGAGCTCCCGTGAGTCCAGGCCAGGGACACTGGAGGAAAAAGTGGTCAACTCACTGCTGGTTTAGTGGTTCTTAAATTTTGATCGTCTTTGCCTATCTGGCTGCTACTGTTTACTTTTCAGAGTCCTCAAGTAGCTGCTGCATATATTCTCTTTGGAATTTATAGCTGCTTTCAGTGGAAGTAAGACTGGAGGGTGTGTTTAGGCCACCTTATCCAGAACCAAACTTTCTAGTCCATGTTAGTATTTTGTACTAAAAATTATATGTACATAAATAATGCATATAATATAGTGTAACATATATGCATATGTAGTATTTTTTTTTTTTTTTGAGACAGAGTCTTGCTTTGTAACCCAGGCTGGAGCACAGTGGTGTGAACATGGCTCACTGCAGTCTTGACCTCTTAGGCTTAAGTGGTCCTCCCAGCTCAGCTTCCTGAGTAGCTGAGACCATAGATGCATGTCACCATGTCTGGCTAACTGTTAAATTAAAAAAAATTTTTTTTCGAGAGTCTAGTCTTGCCATGTTGCTCAGGCTGGCGTAGATGGTTTTGTTTGGGGGTATAATTTTACAGATTGCCTGTGGATCTAGTTCATTCCTTTTAAATACCTTGCATCAAAGAAGATGTAATACTTGGATTATCCTTCTCTGACTGATGTACATTTAAGTTACTTTCAGGTTTTACTTGGCAAATGTAAGGCTGTAGTGAACATCTTTGGTAAACTGTTTGCTAACCTGTCTGAGAGTTCCTCTAGTAGTTTTCCTAGAACATATATTTGAGAAGCAGGACATGGACATTTTCAATTTTATAAGATACTGCCAAATTTTTCACCACAGTGTAGATTTCTGCCTGCAGTACGTCAGTGCTCTGTGTTTCCTATGTCTGTGTCAGCACTTCACGATTTATTATATTCGTCTAAAGAAAAAATATATATATATGGAGAGAGAGAGAGAGAGAGAGAGAGATGGCGGGGGAAGGTGGGGAGAGACAGGGTCTTGCCGTGTTACCCAGGCTGGAGTGTAGTGGTGCAGTCATGGGTCACTGCACCGTCGACCTCCCGCGCTCAAGTGATCTTCCCACCTCAGCCTCCTGAGTAGCTGGGGTCCCAGCTACTCGGCATGCCACCATGCCCAGCTAATTTTTTTGTATTTTTTGTAGAGACAGGGTCTCACCTTGTTGCCCAGGCTGGTTTCAAACTCTTAAGCTCAAGTGATCCACCCACCTTGGCCTCCCAAAGTGTTGGGATTACAGGAGTGAGCCACTGTGCCTGACCTTAAAGAATATTTCTGTCATCCACCTATCGTCTGTGTGTCTTCGTCCTTCTCTTCCTTCCTTCAGATTTAGATTGCCAGTGAGGTTGAGACTCTTCATGTGTTTGTTCCATTCCAGTTTTTCCTGAGTCACCTGTCTGTGTCTTTTGCCCACTTTCCTGTTGGGCTGCATTTTTCTTAGTGATGTGCTGTAGTTCTTTGTGTGTTCTGGATACTAATCCATTGCCTCTTTTGCTTCTAGGGGTTGTACAAGGTCTGTATTTATGGGCCAGGAAATGTCCCCCTCCAACTTTCAAGGCAAAGCTGTGTGTGAGGGCTGGGTCACTTTGGTCACATCCAGCCTCTCTGGTTCCAGTCCCTGGAGCTCTGTGCCTTTGAGTCCTGGTGAGCTCTTGTTGATTGCAGTGGCAGATGGGGAGAATTGCCTTCAGAGCCATTCACTGACTTTCTTGGCAGTCTTCCATTTGGCCACCAAGTAAAGCTGCACGTATTAGACTCTATCCTGACTTGGGATCTCAGCATGCACCCGTCTGAGAGGGGCCTTCCCCTGGGATCTTTGGCTGCCTTCCAACATGCTCATGCTTGTTACTGCTCACCTCATCTGCAGGGCACTGTTTTCTCCTCTTTTCACCTCCCCCACTTCACTAATGCCCACCCTTGAGTCTTCGGGAGCCCCAGGACCTTTCTTATACTCTAAATCAGCCTGTTTTCTTCCTGGTCTCCCCCTGCCTTGGGTATAGTTTGCTTCTCTCTGGGGAACTACACTTTCACTGCCACTTTCATGATCAAAGGTTACTCATTTTCAGCAGTTAGTACCCTAGGCCCAGAGATGGGGGGTATTTTTTTTCCTAAATGTCCACTTAAAAAATTTAAATTTAAATTTTAGATTCAAGGGGTACATGTGCAGGTTTGTTGTGAGAGTATATCATCACATGATGCTGAGGTTTGGGCTTCTATTGAATCTGTCATTCAGATAGTGAACATAGTACCCAATAGGGTGTTTTTCAGTCCTTGCTCCTCCCTGTCCCTCTCTCCTTTTGGAGTCTCCAGTGTTTCTTGTTCCCATCTTCATGTCCATGCATACCAAGGGTTTAGCTCCTACTTATAAGTGAGAACATGCAATTTTTAATTTTCTACTTCTGCATTGATTCACTTAGAATAAGTGGATGCTGCCTCCAGCTGCTTCTGTGTTGCTGCAAAGGACATGGTTTTGTTCTTTTTTTCTGGCTGCATAGTACTCCGTGGCATATACGTACCACATTTTCTTTATCCAGTCCACTGTTGATGGACACCTAGGTTGATTCTGTGTCTTTGCTATTTTTGTTTTGTTTAGTTTTGTTCTTGAGACAGGGCCTGGCTGTGTCATTCACACTGGAATGCAGTGGCACCATCTTACCTCACTGCAGTCTGCAACTCCTGGGCTCAGGCAGTCCTTCTGCCTCGGCCTCCCAAGTACCTGGGATGACAGGCATGTGCCATCACATGTGGCTAATTTAAAAACAATTTTTTTTTTTTGGTTGAGATAGGGGTCTCACTTTCTTGCCCAGGTTAGTCTTGAATTCCTGGACTCAAGTGATCCTTTCACCTCAGCCTCCCAAAGTGCTGGGATTTCAGGCATGAGCCACCACTTACCTTCGCTATTGTGAGCAGTGCTGTGATAAACATATAAGGGCAGATGTCTTTTTGGTAAACAATTTATTTTCCTTTGGCTATTTACCAAGTAATGGGATTGCTGGGTTGAATGTTAGGTCTATTTTTAGTTCTTTGAGAAATCTCCAAACTGCTTTCCATAGGTGCTGAATTAATTTACATTCCCACCAACAGTGTATAAGAGTTCCCTTTGTTCCATAACTTTGCCAACATGTTGTTTTTTGACTTTTTAACAATAGCCATTCTGACTGGTGTGAGATGGTATCTCATTGAGGTTTTGATTTGCATTTCCCCATGATTAGTGATGTTGGGCATTTTTTCATGTTTTGTTGGCTGCTTATGTGTCATCTTTTAAGGAGTGTCTGTTCTTGTCCTTTGCCCACTTCTTAATGAGGTTATGTATTTTTTTCTTGTTGATTTGTTTAACTTAACTTCCCTATAGATTCTAGATATTAGGCTTTTGTTGGATCCGTAGTTTGTGAATATTTTCTCCCATTCTGTAGTTGTCTGTTTATTCTGTTGATAGTTTATTTTGCTATGCAGAAGCTTTTAGTTTAATTAGGTCCCAATTGTCAATTTTTGGTTTTATTGCAATTGCTTTTGAGGACTTAGTCAAATTATTTGCCTAGGCCGATGTCCAGAAGACTATTTTCTAGATTTTGTTCTAGGACTTTTGTAGTTTGAGGTCTTACATTTAACTCCTTAATCTAACTTGAGTTAATTTTTATTTGTGCTTAGAGGTGTAGGGGTCCAGTTTCATTCTTATGCATATGGTTAGCCATTTTTCCCAGGACCATTTATTGAACAGGGAGTCCTTTCCTCATTGTTTATTTTTATTGACTTTGTCAAAGATCAATTGGCTGTGAGTGTGCAGCTTTAATTTCTGGGTTCTCTGTTCTGTTCCACTGGTGTATTTATTTGTTTATTTTTGTAGCAGCGTCATGCTGTTTTAGTTTGTAGCCTGGTAGTATAGTTTGAAGTTGGGCAGTGTGATGGCTCTGGCTTTGTTCTTTTTTCTTAGGATTGCTTTGGCTATTTGGGTTGTTTTTTGGTTCTATAAGAATTTTAGAATAGTTTATTCTAATTCTATGAAAAATGATGTTGGTAATTTAATACCAATAGCATTGAATCTGTAGATTGCTTTGGGCAGTATGGACATTTTCATGACATTGATTCTTCCAGTCCATGAACATGCAGTGTTTTTCCAGTTGTGTCATCTATGATATTTCTTTCAGCAGTAGTTTGTAGTTCTTCTTGAAGAGATCTTTCACCCCTCTTGGTTAGATGTATTTCTAGGTTATTTTGTATTTGTGTGTGTGTGTGTGTGCGCGCGCGTGTGCGTGTGTGTCTGTTGTAAATAGGCTTGTGTTCTTGATTTGGCTCTCAGCTTGAACTTTTTTTTTTTTTTTGGAGACAGGGTCTCATTCTTTTACCCAGGCTGGAGTGCAGTGGCATGATCACGGCTCACTGTAGCCTCGCCCTCCTGATCTCAAGCGATTCACTTGCCTCAGCATCCTGAGTACCTGGGACTACAGGTGTGTGCCACCACACCCGACTAATTTCTATATTTTTTTGGAGACAAGGTTTCTCCATGTTGCGCAGTCTGGTTTTGAACTCCTGAGCTCAAGTGATCTGCCTTCCTTGGCTTCCCAAAGCGCTGGGACTGCAGGTGTGAGCCACCACACCTGGCTTCCAGTACTGTGTTGAATAGGTGTGGTAAGAGTGGATGTCTCTGTCTTATTCCAGTTCTTAGATAAAGTGCTTCTTCTAGCTGCCCATTTGTATTTTTAATGAAACATCCCAGAATGCTCATTTTTAAAGGCTGTTTCTCTTCCAGTCTCATGCAAAAATTTTTCCTCCTTGAAAATTCAAGCAACTAATTGCTCCCTCACATCCAGCCTTTCTCATCACTGCACTTTTCTGACCATCCAGACACTTCCCTTGATCACTGAGTACTGGCTCGTTGGTGTCCCCTTCCCCATTTCCCGCTATCTTGAGTGACTTGAACATGTTTAGGGGTGATTCATTTAACAATCTAATTTCAAGGTCGATTGCCTTTCTCAGCTCCCCAGATTTGATGTGCCTTTGACTGTGGCAGTCATCTGCCTTGGGCCAGACCCTGCACATAGCCATGAGGTGGACTGTCTGGTAGACACTGCTGTAGCACTCAGGCCGTACCTCCTTTCCTCCCTGCCTCCCTTCCTACCATTGTTCCCTCTAAACTGCAAGACTACCACCCCTCCCCCTCCCCCCTCCCCCCCCCACGTGTGTGTGGGGTGTGGATGTGGGTGCATATGTGTGGGGTGTATGTGTGGAGGGGTTGGGATGTATTTTGTGTGTGGTGTATGTGTATGTGGGTGTTTTGGGGGTATCCGGTGTGCGTGTGGTATGTGTTTGTGTGGGGCATGTTTATGGTGTGTGAGGGAATGTGTGTGTGGTGTGTGTGTATATATATTGGGGGGAGGTGGGTGTCATGTGTGTGACTGTGTGGTGTGTTTGTATATGTGGGACCAGGGATTTGGATGAGTGTATTTTATGTGGGGGGAGATGTGGGTGTGGTATGCATCATGTGTGTGGCTGTGTATGTGTGTATGTGAGGAGGATGTGTTTGTGTGGTATGTGTATGTTGGATGTTTGTGGTGTGTATATGTGGAGGGTATGGGGTATATGTTTGTGGGATGTGTGTGTGGGGTATATGTGGGTGTGGGTGTGGGCTATATGTGGGTGTGGGTGTGGGTGTGGGGGGTGTGGGCTGCATGTGTGAGGGTGCTTGGGGTGTGTGTGGAATGTGTGTGGGGAATGTGTGTGTGGAATGTGTGGTGTGTGTATGGTATGTGGTGTGTGTGGTGTGTGGGTGTGTGGTGTGTGTATGCTGTGGGTGTGTGGGCTCTGTCAGCCAAGGCTAGGGCAGTTAGTGCAGTCAGCTGGTATGTGATGTGTGTGGTGTATGTGTGATGTGTGGTGTGTGGTGTGTGTATGTGGTGTGTGTGGTATGTATATGTGTGGTGTTTGTGTGGTATGTGTGATATGCGTATGGTGTGTGTGGTGTGTGTGATTGTGGTGTGGTATGTGCGTGGTGTGTGCTGTGTGTGTGGTGTGTATGTGTGTGGTTGTGTGTGATGTGGGGTGTGTGTGTGGTGTGTTTGTTGGTGTATGTTGGTGGGTGTGTGGTGTGTATGGTGTGCTGTGTGTGGTGTGGTATGTGGTGTGGTGTTTGTGCGGTGTGTGTGGTATGTGTTGGTGTTTGGTGAGTTGTGTGTGTGGTTGTGTGGTGTGGTGTGTGTTGGTGTGTGTGTGGTGTGCTGTGGGTGTGGTGGGTGTGTGGTGGGTGTATGATGTGTATGATGTGGGTGGTGTGTGGTTGGGTATGTGTGGTGTGTGTGTGGTATGTGGTGGGTGTGTGCTGTGATGTGTGTGTGATATGTGTGTGGTATGTGTGATGTGTGTATGGTGTGCATGCGGTGCGGTGTGGGTGTGTGTGTTGGTGTGTGGTGTGGTGTGGTGTGAGTGGGGTGTGTGGTGTGTGGGTGGTGTGTGATGTGTGTGTGTGGTGTCTGTGATTTGTGTGTGGTGTGGTGTGTGGGTGGTGTGTGATGTGTGTGTGTGGTGTCTGATGTGTGTGTGGTGTGTGTGTGTGGTGTGTGGGTGGATGGTGTGAGTGGGTGGTGTGTGATGTTTGTGTGTGGTGTGTGGGTGCATGGTGTGTGAGTGGGTGATGTGTGACGTGTGTGTGTGGTGTCTGATTTGTGTGTGGTGTGTGTGTGTGGTGTGTGAGTGGGTGATGTGTGATGTGTGTATGTGGTGTCTGTGATTTGTGTGTGGTGTGTGGGTGGTATGTTGTGTGTGTGGTGTCTATGATGTGTGGGGGTATGTGTGTGTGTATGTGTGTGTAATCCTCCAGCCTGTGTGCTGTGCCTTCCTCTGGGACGTGCCCTGTTGGCTGTCACCTCTTGCTCTAGTATTTTCCAGTGCCCCTCTCTACTGGCTTCTGTTTTGTTTCCCAGGCCATGGCCACCATTTCAAACCGCTTGCTGACCTGGGTTTACCGTGACATGTTGCATTTTCCCAGAATGCACAGTTGGCTCATGGCATGTTCCCTTTGCTTCCCCCTGAAATCCCTGTGGGCCCTGCAGGTCAGATGCGATTCTGCCATTGGGCCACATGGCCGTCTCTTTTGTGGCAAACACTCAAAGGGTCATACATGGGACATTGCTGTGACAGCCTCTGTGAGATCTCAGTGGCATGGCCTCCCCAGCCATATGGTTTTGGGCTATTCCTAGTTTACCTGCCTTTCTAATGAAGACCCTGTTTTTAACTCTCCAAGTCTAGGAACTTCCAGCATATGGTGGCCAGGCACACCAGCTGACCTTGGAGGCCCCTTGAGGCGGTAGGTGCTGCCAGCAGGATAACTGGATTGTGTTTACTGTAGTCATAGCTTTTCAACCTTGACAGCCACACCTTCCGGGTAATTTTCCCCGTTCCTGTCAGCCTCTCAGGTGTCTGCTGGAAGTGGCCACTTGACAGAACTATGTGCAGCGTGGGCTCTGTCAGCCAGGGCTGTGGCAGTGAAGTGCAGTCAGTTGGTGGCATGCCCCTGCCAGGGTCCTGTCTGTTTCTCCTCTGTGTATTTCTCCTTAGTCATTCAGCCATGGGATGACATGTGTCAGGAATGTCCCCCATTCTCAATACCTCAGTCCATTTCCTTTCCCTCCAGCCACTGGTCACCCAGGCTTGCGCTCCCAGGGCCTGGTGTGGGCAGGATCTGCGCTGTGCCCAGACCCTGGGATGGTGGCGGGGGGACCCTGAGTGCTGTCCTGGCACTAAGCCGTACGCAGAGGGCCCAAAGACTCCTTTCTGTGGCTCTTCTTTCTCCGTTGCTGCCACAGGACCCCAGCGTTTCCATTCTCCTTGACACTTGGTAACACTTGGCAACTGCAATATTGTTTTTTATTAGACTTAGGCCAGGCTGTTTTTTCCCCTCACTGCTCGTGCTTCCCAGGATTTTACCAGTCCTTGTTGAGTGGGCCATGAAAGGCCTTTTCACATCTACACTAGCTGTTCCTCAAGTCAGACCTGCTGGAGGTTGTCATTGAAGGGGATGGCCGAAGGCCCAGAGTTGAAGGTGCTTCTTCACCTGGAGTGAGGAGAGAGGCTTCCAGGGAGGAGCTGCCCGCGTTCCTGAATGGTCACTTGTGTGACAGCTAACGCTGTCCCCAAATTTGCAGTTGGTGTGCAGTGTCTGTGAAGAGAACACCTCTGCTTTCACCAAGCTGAGGTAACTGACACAGTTCAGTTGACTGTCAGCGGCCAGACAATATTTGACATGTGTGGGAGAACAGTGGCTCAGCAAGGTTGTCTCATCCAGGTGCACAGTGGAGGGTACAGAAATGTCTCTTGGAGTTTGGGCTCTCTATGGTCCCTGTTTCTTGAAGTTACTATTGGTTTATCCCCACCCAGCATCTTCCCCAGACGTCACCAGGAGGATGGCATCAGTGAGAGTACGGCTTATGGGAAGTTTCCGGTTCTTTGTGTAGTTGACTTCAGAAGCAGCTGTGAGCTCTGCAAGAAAATCAGCTCAGCTTTGTGGGCAAATCAGGGTGATGGTATTGTCTCCCCTCTCTGTGGAGTAGCCGTGCGGCTGGGTCTGCAGATGAGAGCCACCCACAAGCTCCTGTTTTCCAAAGAATTCATCTGGGATAGTCACAGTGCAGATTGTATTTTTCGAAGATGCTTCTAGAAGTGTTTCCACAAAATGTCTTAAGACAATAGCAGCCTTTTAGAACTAAGTGTGGAGAGGAAGCCGTAAAGCTTGTGCCACACTTGGTTCACTGGTTGCTTTGTTTGTCTCTCTCCCATTTCCTGTAAACTTCTGGACAGCATCGAGTCCAGGACAGAGAAAGTGCTCAGTAAATGTTACCTGATGCGTGAGAGCAAATCTTCACTTTCTGGGTGTGGTTCTACCTTGTTTGTTATTAAAAGTCCCACTGACTGTTACTGTGCGTTTTGGTGGCCTGATCCCTTTTTCGCATAAGCATTGGCTGCAAGGAAATCTTCAAACATGATGGGGTTTCTAAACAGTTTCCAGTCACAGCTTTAGTAATTCTAGATAGGAAAGTTATCTTTAGGGATCTTGTAAGATAATTGTAAGGCGTTGCATAACAGTTAATTGTCCTGGTGAAGGAAGTATGTTTTTCAAGACAAACTATCTAGATAGTGTTCAAATTCCTAAGTTTAGAGTTATCATCATTTCCAGATATTTAACAAAACTCAATATCTGGAAGTCATCTGGGGCCTGTGAACTAATGTGCATTATTTCCAGGTGGCATAGCTTTCAGCTACAACGTGTTTACCAGACACTGAACTGGTCTCTGTTGAGTTATAGATTGGTAGATGGTACTGTGAACATCAGCTCTTCTGAAAGGCAGTTTTGGGTTTTACCCTGTCTAGTTTGGGTCATTCTGTGTACATTTGAAAAAACTCATATAACTCAGTAATTTGCTTATTTGGCCTCTTCAATAAGGAAAAAGCAAATAACCAAATACACAAATTGGCAAAAGAGAAAATCAGGCAAGTTACAGAATAAAACACGCATGAGCTTCATAAGCATGGAAAGATTCTTGCTCTCCATAGTAATCAGGGGAAAGCAAATTATAACCCTAATAAGATGGCTTTTCAGTGCCTCTCATTGAAAAAAATTCCAGTCTGATGATGACAAGCTTCCAGTGAAGCTTACACCTGTCCATGTGCTGCTGGAGGGTACGTGGAGCCCGCTGATCTGGTCTGTGGAGGTTGTGTATGCACATGTCAAGGTCAGAGAGTCCCCTTCTGCATGTGCACTCCAGAGAACGTTTTACATAGGATACCAGGACACTTGTACAGAAAATGGTATAGCAGCAGTGTTTGTAATCACACAAACTAAGAAATTACCTATTGTCTCTAAGCTGGAGAATAAATGTCTCTAAGCTGGAGAATAGATAAAGAAATTGTGATTAGTTAAAAGGTTGGCCTCTATCAGTGGAAATAGGTTGTAGCTATGCAAATCAGCAGAAACAGATCTCACCATGGTGTGGAAGACTGCATGCAGTATGCTGGTGTTGATGCAGACATGCAGAGAAAGAAGATTTCATACCTAAAGTATTAGAAATGCTTGGCTAGTTTAAATATCAGATGTAGCTAGTGCTTACACTTCCCTGAAGCACTCCTTTGAGTAGCATTCACAACTCTGGCTATTCAACTCTGGTTATAGGGTTTCTTTCTTAACCAGGGAGGTGGGTATTGTATTATTCTTTATATCTTTTTGTATGTCTTCACAGTAACATAATAGATACGAATTAACATACAGATATTTGAGGATTACATGATACAGACCACAGGTTTTTACGTTCTAACTTGACTGAGGGAAGAAGCACAGAACCTGAAGTGTGGTAAGTCGTTAGTTACTGTACTCTGTCTAATGAAAAATTGGTAGGCCTCTTCAGTTTCTGTCAAGAATAATTTGGTCTGAAAGTACTGTATTGCTGTGCCAATTGCTTTCTCAAATTACATGCAGTCTTTAGTAAGAATTTTATTACTTATTGCACTTTAGAACTACTTTATGGTGCTAATTTGGTTACCTTAGATTTTGGTCAGTTTAGCATGACTGTCTTGTTTCTGGCCAGGGAACTTCACAGATACTCATTTTCTTGTTTATTTTTATTGCTAGTTTGTTTTGAAGTACTGGGTGTGTTTATTCTGTTACTTGTGGGTTACAAGTTATATTTTCTTTTAAGATGAAGAATAAAGTGGTCCAGTTGTGTCGCATTTAGTTTTAGTGACAGTTGTGTTGGCCTCTGGAGGAGTGCTTTTCTGGCTTTTCACACTTTGAGCTTGTTTAGCCCCGAGACCTTGTGTATTTAGGTAAAGAGAACTTGCTTTTTATTGAAGATGAGTTACTTGTGTTGCTTATATAGCATTTCGAGTTCAGCAGTATCATTATTTTAGGCATATTTTCAGTCCTTTTATTCTAAACGTCAGATGCATCTTAGATGTTCAAGACTGCAGAGACTGGGGAGCTGCTCTTTTGGGGCTCATTAGCCCCATTTATAACAGAATTTCTGCTGAGGTTTTGGTAGAAAGCAGAATTTGCCTACTTTTTTTTTTGTCATTGGAAGAAAAGTCTAACAGTTAATACACTAGTTTGAGAAGTGACTGTTTTTTCTTTTTTTTTTTGAGACGAAGTCCCACTTTATCGCTCAGGCTGGAGTGCGGTGGTGCAATCTCGGCTCACTGCAACTCTGCCTCCCAGGTTCAAGCCATTCTCCTGCGTCAGCCTCCTGAGTGGCTGGGACTACAGGTGTGCGCCACCACACCCAGCTAATTTTTGTATTTTTTGTAGAGACAGGGTTTCACCATGTTGGCCAGGCTGGTCTCGAACTCCTGATCTCAAGTGATCTGCCCACTTTGGCCTCCCAAAGTGCTGGGATGACAGGCATGAGCCACCGCACCTGGCCGAGAAATGACATTTAATATCTCAATACTAGAAGAGTAAATTGAACGGGCAGTCTCTTTAGACTTGATAATTGGAAACTTGATACACTATTTACAAATACTTTTGGTTGGAATAAAAATATTAGACAAAATATTTGCATAAGAAACGGAGCCTTTAGAGTTTATTTTTTGCTAATTCTTGTGTGACCTGGAAGTCTTTGGTCTTATGTGAGATGTATCGTGGCAGCAACGTGAGGTCTCAGGTGGCAACGTGGTTGTTACAAGTATATGTGTTTCATTTTAGCTTAAGGATAACTGATTTTGACCAAATATAAAAATTTAAAGACACCTACCAACTTGGGAGTTGTTTTTGCCACCTTAAATCTAAATGGCAGTCAGCAAAGAATTTCAACTGGCTGTCTTTTCAGAAGGTTGCCCTGTATTACAGTTATCACCAGATGCTAGCTTTGCTTTTTAAGATGTTCAAAGATTGGTTTTTCTTATTTTCATGCTGTAAGGCAGAGGTCAGCAAACGTTTTCTGTAAAGGGTCAAAGTATTTTAGCTCTTTGGGTCACATGATCTCTGCTGCAGTGACTCAGTCCTGCTGTTACTGCCTGCGTGAAAGCAGCCATGGGCAATGTATTTAATTCCAAGGAATTGCAACTCTGCATTTGTGATCTGAAGCAGCAGCTTTTCTCTCCTTGGAGTATTGGACTCGACACCTCACTAAATTCTAGTTAAGGTGCTAAATTTTCCTCATGAACACTACATTTGAGTAGCCCTTAATACTTCATTAAATAGGTTACTAGTGAGTAGCTTTTGAATACGTGTAAAAATTGTCACTGAGACTTGAAAGGACTTGCAGTGTGGCTTATTCTGTAGCCCGCTGGGAGGCTGAGGACCCTGTTTTGAGAACTGAGAACCCCTGCTTTGGAGGGTGACTGCGTAGCTCTGTCTCCTCTGGCTCCATAGCACTGCCAGGGGCTTTGAAAGTGCCCATGGTCGGTCAGGAGCGGTGGCTCACACCTGTAATCCCAGCACTTTCGGAGGCTGAGGTGGGCAGATCACCTGAGGTCAGGAGTTTGAGACCAGCCAGGCCAACATGGTGAAACCCATCTCTACTTAAAAAAAAAAAAAAAATTAGCTGGGTGTCCTGGCATGTGCCTGTAGTCCCAGCTACTCAGGAAGCTGAGGCAGGAGAATTGCTGAAACCCGAGAGGCGGAGGTTGCAGTGAGCCGAGATCGTACCACTGTACTCCAGCCTGGGTGACAGAGCAAGATTCTGTCTGTAAAAAAAAAAAAAAAACTGAAAAAAAGAAAGTGCCCATGGTCATATGAGAGAGAAGGAAGACCGTGGCTTTTACTTATTTTGATCTTTAATCACTGGGAGTTGATTCACTTTTCAGTAAATAAACCTAGTCCTTATTGTGTCCAGTCTTACTATACTAGTTTGTGAGATGATAAAGACAAGGCATGGAGCTTGCTTTTGACAAACTAAGTTTAGTGGGGAAACCAGATATTTTAATAGAAAAATATAATAGAAATTTTCTATGGCATGCATATATTGCATGTGTTACATGTACCATAGTATCTTTAGTTAGTCCCTTAATGATGGACTTGGTCAGTATTACTGATTTTCCTTTTGCCTTAGGTTCCAGTATGTGTTGGTATGGCAATGTTAACCAGTTCCATCTTTATTTAAAATTTTGGGCTGGGCACAGTGGCTCATGCCTGTAATCCTAGCACTTTGGGAGGCCAACTTGGGAAAATTGCCTGAGGCCAGAAATTTAAGACCAGGCTTGCCAACATGGCAAAACTCCATCTCTACAAAAAATGAAAAAATTAGCTGGATGTGGTGGCACATGCCTGTAGTCCCAACTACTCAGGAAGCTGAGGCAGGAGGATTGCTTGAGCCTAGGAATTGTAGGTGACAGTGAACAATGACTGTACCACTGTACTCTGGCCTGGGTGACAAAGTGAGACCTTAGCTCTAGAAAAAAATAAATAAATAAAAAATTAAAGTTTTCTTGTAAGGGCATTTTTTACATTATTTTTATGTTTTAAAATATTGAATTACCGTGTTAAAAAATATGGGCTACTGGGCATTTTGATACTCCCTTCAATTTGCACCCAAAGCAAGTGCCTTATTCTCCTCATCCTAGCCGGTGATGCTAGTTCAGTATTTATTTGATAGCGTGTGTAGTGGAGGTGGCAGAAGGTAGGTTATGGGGGATCTGGACTCTTATCTTTTCCCAAAGAGAATTATGTTTGTCCTAGCTGGTCATCAGCTTTGCCTGATGCATACCTGAGCTCTGGCTCCCTGGATGTGGTCTGCAGCCAGAGCTATGCCTCATTCCTCTGCCTTGCGGCTCTCCCTCTTTCTGCCTCATACCTGACCTTGAAGGGTTTTCATGCACACTTTAGTGCTTCTCTTGTTCTGAAAATCTCCTTTCAAGGTATCTTCTACCCTTCCTTTCCACCCTGGTGACCCTGGACTCTGTGGTTTTACTTCTCAAGCTGGTCATCCACAGGTTTCTGATAGAGGGCTGGCTGCTGGGTGCTGTGTGGCTGTAGGGTCAAGCCCTACAGGGTCGTGGGGTGTCCCCTATTACTATGCTGAGGCGCGGGATCTGAAAAGTAAAGAGACAAGACACCGAAGGACTGGAAAGGACAGCTGGGCTCGGGGAGCCATGCCACCTATGAGCAGAGATAGGCGAGGCCCCGAACGTCTAGGAGCGTCTGTATTTATTGGGTATAGGTTAGGGCGCAGGGTAGTGAGTGAGGTCATCTTAAGAACAGTGATAGGGTCAAGACAGTCATGTGGGCAATAAGCAAAGGGTCCACCCCCATTAGGTCACAGAGTCAAGGAGGTGGGCCATGCGCAGTGAAGAGGGTACAGTGTGCAATATCTCTTATCTAGGGCCAGGCTACTTCTTTTTTTTTTTTTTAATTTTTATTGTATTTTATGTTTTGGGGTACATGTGAAGAACATGCAAGATTGTTGCATAGGTACACACGTGGCAGTGTGATTTGCTGCTTTCCTCCCCTTCACCTATATCTGGCTTTTCTTCC
>CAUYLG010011490.1:0-10130 GCA_963573385.1 Cacajao melanocephalus | reverse complement strand
TTCTTATTGTGAACCCAAAATATCTAAGACAGATCTCAGTCAATTTAGAAAGTTTACTTTGTCAAGGTTAAGGACATCCCCATGACACAGCCTCAGGAGGTCCTGACCTCATGTGCCCAAGGCGTCAGAGTACAGCTTGCTGCTGTACATTCTAGGGAGACCTGAGACATCAATCAATATGTGTAAGATGTACATTGGTTCAGTCCAGTAAGGTGGGACAACTCAAAGTGGGGGCTTCCAGGTCATAGGTAGATAAGACACAAAAGGTTGCCTTTTTTTTCGTCCTTGACCAGCCTTCTGCTGAATGCACACATTTAGTCTGGCTCAGTGAATCTGCATTTTTACACCAACAATAGGGCAGAAGAAGCAATCATATCTGCGTTTGTTTCAGGTGAGCCCCAGGGGGATGACTTTGAGTTCTGTCTGTCCTTCATCCACAAGGAATTTCCTAGGAGACAAATTGTGAGTGTGGTGTGTAGTTTTCATCTTTGTAGCTATCTTATTTAGGAAAAAAAAAAATGGGAGGTAGATTTGCCTAACATAGTTCCCAGTTGACTTTTTCCTTGGCTTAGTGATTTTGGGGTCCAAAACTTAATTTCCTTTCACATTTTAAATCACAATTTACATATTCATATGTATGTGGATATATATATATGTGTGTGTGTGTATGTATAGTGATTATACATATAATCACAATTTTATATATAAAATCTACCCAACTACCCCTAGCACTCTGCTCCCGCAGGTAAGTTCACCAAGCATATTCGCCAAGAGGGCTCCCTGCCATTCTTGCACACCCCCACTCCAGCCAGCCCTACCTCTCCCGACCTCTACAGCCCAGAGACTCCTTCCCCTTCCTGCGAAGGACTGGGAGGGGTCTCTCCTGCTCGGGCATAGGTCAGGGACGAGTAAGTCTGGGGTAGACTGCAGCCCCTGCCTGGCGGCTGTGGTGCACTTGAAGGGACAAGGCCATGAGCTCTGGGGCTCCAAATGGCAGAAGAGGCAGCATTGCAGAACAGCCAAACCCCGCGCCCCCAACCTGGCAGGCCGGGCCTTCTGGCCCTGACTGCAGGGACAGGTCCAGGGTTTCAGCCTCAGCCTCTCCCCTTGTACAGGGTCCTCCCTGGGCTAGAGGGCTTCTGACCGGACCCCCTCCGAGCACCGCTAGAAGGAACCTGGGGGCTTGCAGCGCCCTCCAACCAGGTCGCGAGCCAAAAGCTTCTGGGAAGGGGGCGGTGGCTCCGCAGGTGGCCCACAGCCGTCCAGTTCCTCCGCACACAGTGGTGGCGCTGTAGGCGACACATGCGTGAGCTGGGCTGGGTGCCCGCATAGTGGCAGTGCAGACCCTCGAAGTGCCGCCCGCCTGTGTGCACTCGCAGATGTGCTGGAGGTGATGTACTGAACCGAAACATTTGCCGCAGAAAGGACAATCCTTGCCGGAGGGTGCTCTAGCCTCCTGCAGGCCGGGTCCCTCCAACCCACAGCCCCATTTCTCTTCCCACCTGGCGATCCATCTTGCCTGGGCCTGGCCGCAGGCGCAGAGTGCCCTGGCCCCTTACTGGGGCGCAGGTGCAGGGAAGAAGCCAGAGGGCCCGGCCATCTGCCCCGGACAGGTTTCCTCCTCGGCCTGGACTGCCTCCTCTCCCTCCTCTGGCTCCTCCGTGCGGGGCTGGTGAGCCCGGGCCGGGAGATCAGAGGACACACGCTGAGGCCAGCCCGGGCTCAGCCCAGTCACCTTTGGCCAGCCCTTGCCAGCTCACAGGCTCAGGTAGCCCAGGAAGAGCAGGACTCTTGGGGCTCGGCTGGGCTAGGGGCTGGCGGAAGAGAAGAGCTGGGGTCAATGGCTCACAGGCCAGCAGCCCCAGTCAGCAGGCTCCAGGGCCCAGCAAATCCGGAGCCATGCAACAGAGCACATAGTGGGCCAGGCTTGCTGGCGAGCACCTTCATGTGGTTCTTTCCGTTTCTCTTGAGATGGAGTGTAGCTCTGTTGTCCGAGCTGGAGTGCAGCGGCATGATCTCGGCTCACTGCAACCTCCGCCTCCCTTGTTTATATAATTCTCCTGCCTCAGCCTCCAGAGTAGCTGGGATTACAGGCGACCGCCACCACGCCCAGATAATTTTTTGTATTTTTAGTAGAGATGGGGTTTCACTTGTTCGCCAGGCTGGTCTCAAACTCCTGACCTCATGATCCGCCCGCTTCTGCCTCCCAAAGGACTGGAATTACAGGCGAGAGCCACCGCACATGACCTAACGTGGTTCTTAGGAATGAAGGCTCCCTGAAGCAGCGGCGGCACATGGGACACGCATGATGGAAGGAGGCCTGTGCTTGCGCATATGGCCCTTAGGAAACCGACTGTGTAAAGCTCTGGCTGCACACATGGCAGCGGAACTCCAGAGGCAATGGGGGCTCCTCAGGAGCGCAGGGTCTGGTCTGTGGTTGCCTCACCTTTGGGCTCTGGCTTAGGTACTGAGCTGGGTTCGGCTGGGGTGGAAGCTCGGGCTGGGGCACAGCAGAGGTGGCCGCCAGAGGGCACTTCGGAGCCCCATGGGCGGTCAGGCTGTGGTGCAGCAGCTCCTCCTCCTGGCTGGAGCCGAAACTGCACAAGCCGCACTCCACGACTGTGTAACAGACCAGCGCATTTCCTTCGTCCTTACTGAGGCCCTCCGCGTTCTCTAGAGAGAACTAAGCCACCAGGAGAAGGTTACTCTGCAGCAGGGCCTCTCGCCACTGTACGTCTAATAAAACAAAACCACAGCCAGATTAGGGGCAGATTTCATTTCATGGGAGGAAATATATGTGGCATTTCTACCTGGCAGTTGACCTGCCACATTGATGCACAGAGAGAGGGCTCAGTATGTTACAGGCAGGTATGTGCTGCTTAGGTGGCCTGTCAGGAGGGAAGGCCGTTGCTTGGAGTGAGCCTTTTATTCCATGTCAAGCCTGAGTTAGCTGGGCTGTCACCCCTACCCACCCAAGCAAGGGATAAGAAGAGTGGCTGACATCTACAGAGTCCTTACTTCATGCCAGAGACATGGCATGCATCCCTGCTAATCTTGGTCCCACCCTAAGAGAGATGCACTATATTTATGCATGAGGAAACTGAGACTCAGAGACGCCAGGTAACTTGCCCAGGGACACATAGCAAGGATGTGACAGAGCTGGAGCCTATGGCTCTGGTGACAAAGCTACCCTCTCTCTGTGACCTACTTCAACTCAGGAGTCATGATGATGGCAGTCAATCAGAGAGAGAGGACAAAGATAAAATACAATTCACTGTGAGAGGCACATCAGGCAAGAAGGGAGACAGGAGGTGATGGATGCGTGTGGAGGACAGTTCAGATGGAGTGGATTCCAGGACACCTTTTATGAAGTGTGACATTTAAGCCAAGACCCGAATGAAGGAGAAAACCATGTGCAGAACCAAGAAGTGTCCCAGGCAGTGGGCACAGTAGGTGCAAAGGCCCTGAGGCAAGACCTACTCCAGCTCCACTGGCCCGCCCCCAGCACAACACCCACCCCCAATGCACTCACCCTCTGTCCCTTCTCCCCAGGAAGTCCTAGAGGCCCATCAAAGCCCAGGTCTCCCTAGGAGGAAGAGGGTCACCCGGAGTGAGGGCCCAGATGAAGCATCTTCTCTGTGCTTGGCACAAACAAGGAACAGGAGGAGGCCAGTGGAGCTGGAGTAGGGTGGGCGCTAGGGGAGAGGGAAGGTGCTAGGAGGTGAAGCTGAGGAGGTCCTCAGAGCATATAGGGCCCTGGAGGACTGAGAAATGCCTCCGGGTGCTCACCACCCAAAGGTTTTGGGCAGGGCCCACCTTATAACAGGACCCGGCAGGCTGCCAAGTGGAAAATAGAACCCAGCAGAGAAAGAATGAAAGTGGCTCCTGCCACAGTCCAGGCAAGAGGTGAATGTGGCTGATCTTATCCCCACGCCACTAACACCTGCTGTCTGAATCTTCTCTCCAGCCTCCCTGACAGAACAACGCTACATCTGGGCCCTCACTCTGGCTGACCCTCTTCCTCCTAGGTAGACCTGGGTTTTGATGGGCCTCTAGGGCTTCCTGGGGAGAAGGGACAGAGGGTGAGTGTACTGGGGGTGGGTGTTGTGCTGGGGGTGGGTCTGCTGTGGGAGTGGGGACTGGTAGAAAAAGGGCTCAGCAGGAGCTCAGTGAGTGTAGTCAGATGGCTTATTGAGGAGGGTCCGAGTCTGCCTGTGTTGGGGGCTCTGAGGCCCCTCTTACATGTTCTCCCCTTTTCCAGAGTAATACTGATGCCCAGAATCACCAGATACCTGTGCCCCCGGGTGAGGATGAAGAGCAGGTGAGTGCAGTGACAAGGGCAGGGGCTGGGTGAGGGGAGGTCTAGAAGGTAAGGCTGCTTCACCATGTCCTACGCTCCAGGGAGATTGGGCCTTGCTGGCTGCCTGAAATCAGTGTGTCCAAAGGATCAGGTTGAGATAGGGGCTCAGAGAAAGCCAGGAGAGGGACATGGGCAATAGAGAAACACGCTTTTAGCCATTCATGCTGTCTCTTCCCTCACCATAAATGCAGGAACCTGGAGGATTCCTTGGCCCCAAAGACTCACCTGGTATTACTGGGCTCCACAGAAGTGACTCCCTGACTTCCAACTCTTATGTGACCCTTTGATCACTCCAACTCCCCACCTTCCTAGCTGCCTTCCTCCTCCCTCCCCATGAGCTCCCCTTCTCTGACCCCTGAGCCCTGCTTCTGCCTTCACCCCCAGCTGCCCTGGGAAGGCTGTGTGGTGCAGTTCTCTGAGGGTTCTGAGCATAGCCAAATATCCTCAAGAAACACAGAACAGAAAACCACAAGCCCACAGATCCACAGCCTGATGCCCTGAGGGGCTGGGCCAGCTGTTTCCTTGGTTTGAAGATGAACTGGATATCTAATGTCCCACCCTTGGCAATGGCTGTGCCTCTCAAAATCATAGGTCCCTCCAGGTCACCTTCTGGCTGCTCATACCCAGCTTGTGTTTCAGGTATGGATGGTCCCCAGGTCCCAAGAGAGAGCTTGGAGAGTGATGGGCAGGAGACCTCACTCTGGTCCTTGTCCCCTGAGGTCCCTGGCTGCCTCCTGTCCTCGCCCTCTTGACTGTCTCTGCTGGTACTCGGCTCTCTGCCCTAAGTTCTTTCTCTCAGTACCTCCTTCTGACTCCTGCCTGGTTCCTTTTTCTAGGGACCCGGGGAAAGCCAGGGCCTCGTGGACCAGAGGGCACTCTGGGAACACAGGTGAGTTGTCCTGCCACCTAGTCCCAGGATTTAGTGTCTTCTCCTCGGCTTCCACAACGGGTCAGACTGTGGATGTGGATGGGAATTTAAGGGTCTCAGGCCCTTTTTGCCCATACACTGAGTGAGGCTGGCTGTAGGATGCGGGGTGCACCCCTGGGAGACCCCTGTGATTTCTTTCCCTGTGTGTGGGGTGTCCCCGGGCCCCAGGGTTACATCAGCCCTCATTGAAAGAAGGTGAGTCACTAAGTAATCTTGAGGGCCAGATTAGAGGGAGGGTGTAGGGAGAACCCTAAACATCTGCTGGGACTTTAGCTGTTTCCAGGTGGGTCCCCTTTAGTGACCCTGAGACCCTTCAACTGCCTTCAGGGACCTCAAGGAAAACATGGTCTCGTCAGCATGCATGATTCACATAGACCCCCAGCGAGTGGGCTGCACCTCTGAACTTGGTTCCCCTTGGCCCTCCAACCCATGCAGGGCCTCAAAGCTCCTTCAGTGACTCTTACACTAAAAGATCACTGGTGGTGCCTCTACGTGGTCAGCTGACTTTCTTAGGTCATGGGAATTTAAATTGGAAGCAGCAGAGGGAGGACAGCAGATAAGGTGACAGGATGGTCCCATTCTCTATTCCTTAGCCCCAGAGTCACCCCAGGAAGGAAGGGCCCCCTGCAACTGAAGGAAGCCAGGTGCAATCACTCATGCCCTTCATCCCCTGAAGGAGTCTCTACCCAGATTCTGGAGCTGAAAGTCATTGGCATTTCCTTGTGTCATCATTCGCGTGGTTGTGACAGTATTTGAAACTCCTGAGCCCTGTAACCCTATCCAAAACCCATATCTATGACTCCAATTTCTCCTATCCATAGAAATTTCCACAGTGGCAATTGAGGTCCCTTTATAAATGCCTTTCTTTCTTTCAGGGTCTACCTGGATCTCAGGGTTCTTTAGGGCACCCAGGACCTGAAGGTGTCAAGGTAACTGACAGCCAGGATGAGAATAAAAGATTGTGTTCAGAAGAGGGAGATGGGGTCTCAGAAGCTGGCTCCCTCCAACCCAGTCCCATCCCCTGACCCCTCTACCTCTGCCCTCCTCTGATTCCAGGGTGTGGAAGGAATTCAGTGTCTGAAGGGCTATGAGGGTGCAAAGGTGAGCCCCGCACCCCAGCCTCCCAGCACCTCACTCCTGCCAGCGCCGCTCCTCACTGCCTTCCCTCCCACCTGCCCTCCAGCGGCTGAGCCCACTGTCCCACCCATGTTCTCAGAATCCTATATTGGGAACCCCAGCCCTCTATTTTCTGTGGGTCCTCTCACCTCCATCTTTCTCAGGGGAGGATGACTTTCTGGAGTTCAAAGGGGACATAGGCATGAAAGGTGTCAGGTTGTGTAGAGACCCCACATTGGCCCCAAATCTCTGTCCTAATCAACCCCCACTCCAGAGCTCCCAAGCACTGGTTCACTCCCAGGAGGGCCCAGTCTCCGCATTTCCAGTGCTGTGCTTCCTTGGATGCCTGATCACTGCAGGACAGCAACCCCACCCTCTGTGTCACATTGGCCCTGGGTCATGACACACTCTGTACTCTATGGACTCTGTGTCCTGCAAAAGCTTTTGGGATCCGCCAGCCCCACTCAGCCTCACTGGTGCCCACTTCTCCTCTGGACCCAGACCCCATCCCCAGACCCCGACACCCACATCTTCCACCCTCTCCCTCTCTGACTCTGTTTCCCTGACAGGGAACATTTGGTGGTGATGGCCTCCCTGGTCTCCCGGAAAGACAGTGGTGTGGCTTGGGTGCCTGCTTCCTCCATGTTCTCAAGGGAGCAGCAGCATCAAGGTGGTCCCAGGGGCTGAAGAGACACTCTGGACCGACTGGAGACCCGGCACCCCTGTGGTCACAAGTGAGAAGGTGTCGGGAGGAGGGATCTTGCCTGGGCCATCTAGGGATGAGGGCACAGGGGTCAGGGTGGAAGCTGACATCAGCCAGTTAATTGAAGATGGTCATGCATCATTTATGCTCCCCTCTCTGTATACGGCTCTTCCTGGCTGCTGATGGGTTGAGGCGGGTATAGGAAAACTTAAAAAAACAGGTCCTGTGGTGAGGAGTTGGATGGGAATGGGGCACAGGGTGGCTACAGGTCCCAGCAGAGTGAACATGCCCAGACTCATAGCAGTGGCAGTCCTGAGAAGGGAGCCTCCAACAGCAGTGAGACCCGTGCTTTCCAGAGCCCACCTCCCCAGCACTTGACACGTGCCAGCGCTGTGCTGGCATGTCACCTCCATCATGTGAGGTGGGCATGGATGGTCCTGTTTTGCAGATGAGGCTTTACAGAACACAGGGAGGCTTGGACATCACACGGCCAGTGATGGGCAGAGCCAGGGGCTGAGGTAAGGCAGTCTGGTTGCAGAATCACTGCCTGTGCAGGACGAGCCCTGGAGCAGCAGGAGGAAGGAGGCTCGCAGGGGGACTGGGGTGCTGTGCTGCATGGGATAACGGCCAAAGGCCTGTGGGGGAGCTGGTCCTGGTGGAACAGGAGTGGGCATTGGGGCAGATGCAGCTGAGCTTGGCAAGTGGGCAGCAGCTGAATCACAGTGACCCTGAAGGACGTGCTGGAGCTGCAGGCACAGGAAGTGAGATCCCAGAACTACAGCTGGGGAAAGGTTGCACTCAGGAAGGAAGAGGCTGAGGGAGCCCTTCTCTTCTTATCCCATAAAGGAAGCTGAGTTCCCCTGCCCAGCACCTGCCCAGTTCTCCTGACTCCACCCACCTCCGTCCCTAGGGTCTCCTTGCACCCCAGGGGCCCAGTGGATTTCCTGGCCCCAAAAGACCCCGGTGAGTGGCCTCTGAGCTCTGATTCACCTTAGTCCTCAGAGCATTTCTTCCCCGCCCTCCTTCTAGCCTACAATTCACCTGACACCTGAACCCCTTCCAGGACCCCCAAGGAAGGACGGGCTGGCACGACACCCAGGCCAGAGAGAAGTGGACAGTGATACCCCTTGCCACCCATCATCAGGGAACCTCTCAGACCCTCAAACACCAGAGCTGCCTGGCAGGGCCATGGGAATGTTTCCTGGCAGAGTGGAGGCTGCCCTGGTGCTGCCCAGACCCGCGGCCTGGGGCTCCCTGTGGCCCTGCCCTTCCTCCGGGAGCCCTGGCATCTGCTCCACAGTGTCCACGCCTGCTCCCACTGCGCTCTCCTCTCTTCCTCTCGGGGTTTCTAAGGAAAGACCAGCCCTCTGGCCCTCCAGGAGTGGTGGGACCTCAGCTAGGTCAGTTCCCAGAGAGAACGGGCCCCGGACACTGGAGTTAGCCCGTGTGCCCCTCTTCTCTCAGTCACACACCCCTGCCCCTGGTTCACCTGACCTGGTACAGATAGCTGGGGATTTGAGAGGCCAGAGATCTCTGTTTAATTTGAGGGCATGGCAGTGACTCCTCACCACTCCTTTCCTTTTAGAGGGACCCTGGTCCCCTTGTAGCCTGCGGGAAGGATGCTCCTTCTGGTCTGAGGGGCTTCCCAGGAGAGAGAGGCCCACCAGGAATCACTGTGAGTGTGACTACCAGACCCCTGCCTAGACCAAGTGCCAAGGGACCCGACCCCCTCACGGATGCTGTCCCTGACCGCCACCCTTGTGTCACTCCCCACACACGTCTCCGAGCCCCACTCCCCATCCCCAGATCTCACCCTTCCCATATCTCTGAAATTCCGTCTTCCCTAAATCTCTGCTTCACAGGGTGCACCTGGCTTGAAGCGAAATGGAGGTGTGACTGAGCCCGAGCCCTAGCCCTGCAGGAAGTCTTGGGAACCTGGAGGGGTAGGAGGAAGGAACCAGGAAAGGGGGTGGGTGAGGCAGGGTGAAGGTGGCCTCTGGATCTAGGCAGTGGCTGTGGTCCGGGGCAGACGGAGTCCAGGATCAGTGAGAATGCCCCTGATTTTAGACTCTTCTCTTGGGAATTGTGCTCTGAGGGCCCCGGCGTGGGTGAGCTGGGGTCTCCTTCCTGGGCGTCTTAATCATCTCCTCTCTCAGGGCTCCCCTGGGGTTTGAGGTACAGCAGGATAGGGAGACCTATTGATCGCAAGAGCTTACAGGCCTGCAGGGTTCCCCTGGAGCAGCAGGAGAGAAAAGTGCCCCAGTGAAGGTAGGGGGCCCTGGTGAGGGTACTGAGAATGCGTCTCTGAGCTGAGGGGTGATGGGCTGTGAAGGGTATCCTTCAGGTGTTTGAGGGTGAGGGTCACCCTCAGGCCATGACTGCTGCCTCCTGTCTCACAGGGTGAGATGGGCCCCATTGGTCTGACTGACTGCCGTGGGCTGCGGGGTCCTGTGGTGTTTCCTGGTCCCGTTGGTCCCCCAGGTTTGGCTGGAGAGGATAGAGACAAACGAGGGACCCTCCAGACCCCGATCAATCTTCTCTCCAGATGAGAGGGCTGAGGTGGGCTTGACTCCTGACCCCTGTTGTGTCATTCCCTCAGCCCTACCCCACCCACCTCCTTCCTCTAATATCTCGTCTGCCTTCTCCAGGGAGAGGTGAGGGACCCTGGGCAGAACGGCACCAACGTGAACAAGGGTAAACAGGTGTGTGTGACCTTGATTTCTGACCCCTGGGCCTTTATCCTCACACCCACCTGGTCTCACCCTGCCTTGCTGTCTCTGACTCTCCTCTCTCCCCCAGGACCCTCGTGGACTCCTTGTACCCACTGGTCCACAGGGCAGCCTGGAGCAGTGGTGAGGGGACCCTCTGTCCCCACTGGAGGCCCTGGCACCCTCTGCTCTGCCCTCAGCTTCCCTCTGCATTTGGGGCTGTGGGTGGGAGTGTGCGCTCTGTGCCTGGTGCCCTGCTCTGTGTGGTATGTGTGAACAGAGAATGCCTGACCCATTAACCACCTCTGTGTGCTT
>CAUYLG010011489.1:0-224497 GCA_963573385.1 Cacajao melanocephalus | reverse complement strand
GGGGAGAGGTTGGGTGGGGTTGGAAGGAGATTGGGGGATGGGGAGGGGTTGGGAGGGGCTGGAAGGAGATGGGGGAATGGGGAGGGGTTGGAAGGAGGTTGGGGGGCTAGGGAGGGGTTGGGAGGGTCCTGAAGGAGGCTGGAGGAGGTGGGGAAGGGTTGGGAGAGGCTGGAAAGGGGTTGGGGGCACTCTGAGGGTTCACAATATCCACAGAGGATCACACTTACTCAGCACTTCCTTTGTGCTGGGCACTGTGCCAAGGATTTGATATTAACTCGTTTATTTTTCCATCTGACCCTATGAAGAGGATACAATTGTTTTTGTTTTACAGACAAGAAAACGGAGGCACTGAGCGGTTAAGTGGGTGACCTCCCTTGTGGGAGGTTCCCAGAGGCAGGAAGTCTATGGGTTTGGGAGAGTGGCAGGGGTGACACTCCTGCACTTTGGTTCTGAGGCTCCTTTGGCCTGGGGGCTCCCACAAGGGGATCCGCTGAGCATGGACTCTGGGAGCCTCCCACATGGGGCACTGGCACGGAGGCCTCCAGCTTCCTCCTGGCAGGGGCTCGGATAATGGGCTCATCGGCCCTGTCCAGTGAGAGCTGGGGACCAAAGGGCTCTGTGGACATGCTCTGTGTTACCTATAGACCCTTGCCTCCCTCCACTCAGCCCTGAAAAACTTCTTCCCAAGCAAAGAACTCTGGTGGGTGGTGGCTTGACTTGCATTTAATTTCACATATAATAAGTAAAGCAAGGATTGTGCTAGAATAAAACTCATGCAATGTCTGGGGCCACAGGATTCTGGTAATTTCGCTTCTGGGCCTCTCTTCCCCCACTGACCAAGTTCCAGGTCGCGCCGTCCCTGGGTGGGCTCCTGAAGCTCCATCCCAGCCTCTACCTGCTGCTGCCCCAGCTGCCTTGACGCCCCCGACAGTTCAGGTGGCCTCTTGCCTCAGCCTGTCTGAATTGGGTTTGTTTAAGGAGATTAAGAACCAGACTTGGCTTAACTTAGGCTAGCTCCAAGTTGTTATTACCCCAGAGTCCTAAGCTTTAAGCCAGCCTGAACAAATTCCTGCAAGCCGCCGTGGGGAGAGAGCCACCCCCTCCTGTAAAAACAGCCCTGTCACACTTCATGGCAGGTGCCTGCTAGGAAGAGATCTGTATTTAATTATTTATATTCACTTTTGGTTTTGCTTAGTAGGATTTAGAATGACCTGAGGGAAAGGAACGTGTCAATAGAGGTGATGGGCAGATACGGGTAAGGGGGCACTCTAACAGACAGGAAAGACATAGCCCCTTCCTCACCATTGACAGAGTTAGGGGTCTCGGTGGGCCAGGCTACAAAACACAAAACAGGTCATTCCTTTGAGAAAATGGCAAGTTTGTCCTCACATTAGGAAGTCACGGTAACAAGAAATGTTGACAATAACAAGTACTGGGTACTAAGTACTTAATCTGCTCGCCAGGAACAGCACCATTTCCCACGAATTATCCACTCTCTTTGCCCTCATTGTAGACAGGAGAAGACAGAGAGGTTACACAGTGTGCGTAGACCACTCAGTGCTGGGCGGCTGAGGGGGGCCTTCTGCCTGCACTGTCTGAAGCACCCTGCTCTTAGCAGCTCTGCAGAGAAGCAGCCAGGCAGAAGCTGGAACCGACTGCAGTCCGAGGTTCTCAGCCCTGGATGCGCATTCACATCAGCTGGGGAGCCATAAAAACAGCAGTGGACCTAGGCGCCACCCGGAGAGCCTGAATGAATTGAACTGGACTGCAGCCTGGGCATCGGTGTGTTTCCAAAGTTCCCTAGGTGAATCTGATGTGCAGTCAGGGCTGTGAAGCCCGGCTGGCCGGGTTGGAGCTGAAAGTAAGTCCTGAGGTGACCTGCGCCGAGGTAAGGCTTCAAGATCAGGGAGCCTGGGAGAAGGAAGACAAGAATCACGATTTCTTTCTTCTTCCTTCTTTTTATTAAGCAACTCTGCATTCCAGATAAACTTGAAGAACTTTAAATACCACATTTCCCTAGATAAAGCACAGAGAGCAAATCATCCAAAACTTCTTTAATTTCATCAGTAGCTCAAGCCAAAACCAGCTGGACTGCCATCTGACACAAACACCACTAGAGAGCTGTCACGCTGTCCCTGGGGCAGGTTAACCCAGACCTGGAGTTAACCTGATTTAATATATATATATATTTTTAATTTTTAAAATCATGGTAAAATATACATAACATAAAATTGACCACTTTAATCAGTTTTACCTATACAGCTTGGTGGCATTAACTCTGTTCACCTTGTTGTGCAGCCATCCCCACCGATATGGTTTGGCTCTGTGTCCCTACTCAAATCTCATCTCGAATTATAATCCACATAATCCCCACGTGTCGAGGGAGGGACCTGGTGGGAGGTGATTGGATCATGGGGTGGCTTCTCCCATGCTGTTCTCATGATAGTAGGTGAGTGCTCACGAGATCTCATGGTTTTATAAGGCAGTTTGCCTACTCTGGTTCACTCTTCTGTCTCCTGCCATCATGTGAGAAGGTCCAAGCTTGCATCCCCTTCGCCTTCCTCCATGATTGTAAGTTTCCTGAGGCCTCCCTAGCCATGTGGAACGGAGTCAATTAAACCTCTTTCCTTTGTAAATTACTCAGTCTCAGGTATATCTCTATAGCAATGTGAACATGGACTAATACACCCAGTATTCATTTTCAGAACTTTTTCATCTTGCAAAACTGAGACTCTGTGCCCATTCAGCAGTCCTCTCTCCTGCCAGCCCCTGGCAACTAGCATTCTACTTTCTGTTTCTGAATTTGACTGCAACCCAGACCTAATTTTATTATTTACTATTTTATAATTTATCCCTGTAACCACTCAACATCAAATAATGATTACTATCCTTGATTAAGCAGTAATTACAGAGTAGCTATCTCAGTAGGTGTTATTGCATCCTCCATTGTACAGATGTTCATGCAGTGTGGCAGAGAGACAATTCTATGTGCTCGCACTGGAAGACCACCCTTTCTAGCCTCTATGGAGGGTAGGTGGGGCCATACTACTAGGTTCTAGCCAATAGAAAATAGGCAGAAATGATGCATATCATTTCCAGGCCTGGCCGTAACCCCCTGTGCTATGTTCCACACTCTTTCACCCTTCTGCAGCAACCTAAGAGGCTATACATTTAAGGTGGCAGTGTTAAAAGATGAGAAGAGTCTGAATCTTGAGTCCCTGCTTGGACAGAGCCGTTAAGAATTGGCGTCCAACCTGCATCAAACTGGGGCATGAGCAAGAAATCAAATTGAGATATTAGGCATATTTATTACTGCAGCGAAGCCTGTCCTTCCTTAATATAGAGAGACCTAGTGACTTACTGTATCACCCTGCTGATAAAGACATACCTGAGACTGTGTAATTTACAAAGAAAAAGAGGTTTAATGGACTCACAGTTCCGTGTGGCTGGGGAGGCCTCACAATTGTGGCAGAAGGTGAAAGGTACATCTCATATGGCGGCAGACAAGAGAAGAGAACGTGTGCAGGGAAACTCCTTTCTAAATCCATCAGATCTCATGAGACTTATTCAGTATCACGAGAATAGCACAGGTAAGAGCCACTCCATGACTCAATTACCTCCCACTGGGTCCCTCTCACAATATTGGGAATTGTGGGAGTTATAATTCAAGATGAGATTTGGGTGGGGACACAACCAAAGCATACACTTATTATAGTGAATGGCCACTGGAGTCAGTATTCAACCCCAGTTCTCTCTGATACCCAATTTGGTGGCCTTGGCATTACACCTGCTACGATTGTGTTGTCCACATTGCTCTCAAACTATCTATTTGAGGTTAAATATATGGCTTTAAAAAACTGCTTATTTCTGTACAAAAAGCTGGGCATTTTGATATGTCCCTCTCTGCACACCAAACCAGCCTCTGAACATCTTGTTATCCTTGAAAGAAAAATAAAACAAACTTCTTCTGCTGAGCTCCATCCCTCCAGTTGATAAAAATCCCAGGAGCCTCTGGTCCTCAAGTCAGGCAGACATTTAAACCTATTCTTCTTTAAGAGATGCTTCACCAGCAATTTATTTCCTGTCACAGCCTGTGTTTTCTGCCTATGAAGGATGATATTTTGTTCACCTTTGGTGCCTTTACCCCATCGTATTTGGCAGTAAACGTCCCCAAACAATGCTTGCACTATCCATTAGAAAAGGCTATCTCAACTGGCTGTCACCCAGCAAGGCCGCTTCTCCCAGTCTTTGGTCTAAACATAATGTCATTTCTTACATCACCCACTACTATCTCCTGTTGAGTATGTGTGCATTTTTTTAAAAAAAGTGTTTCAACAGAATGTTTCTTCTCTAGTCTATATCAATATCCGTTTCATCACAAGCCAAGTGCTTGATAACTTTTTTAAAACTTTGAAAAGAAAGGTGTAGAAAAATGACCCAGAGATAGAACATACATCCGGAAACTTAGAAAAGTAAAGTTGGACATAGAGCAGCAAATAGTGAAAAGAAAATGTCAGAAAACTTTCCACATTATGAACTTTGCAGAACAGAGAGGTAAATATTTTTTACTCAAGCATTGGAATAGAGTAGGATGGCCAGATTTAGCAACTAAAATACCAGATGCCCAGTTACATTTGAATTTCAGATCAGCCATGAATCATTTTTTGTATATCTCATGCAATATTGGGGTATATTTCTACTAAAAAAGTGTTTTTTATTTATCTGAAATTTAAATGTAACTGGGCACCATGCATTTTGTCTGGCGGTGCTAAGAGAGGGCACAGGCTCAGGCTCAAACCCTGGTTCTGTCCCCTATCAGTTGGGCCACCTTGGATAGAATACTTAACCTCTCTGTGCCTCAGTTTCCTCATCTCCACAATGGGGACAGTGAAAGGGCTATTGGGAGACTCAACTGGGAGATGCAAGTGAAGACCGTGCACAAAGTAAGTGCCTGGCACAAAGTAAGTGCTCAATAAACATACAAAAGCTGGTGGCCGGTTAAGGGGAAACTAAGCCTGTCAGCATTCGCCAAGGGCCTCCTCCGTGTGTGGTGCCGTGTTGTGTCTGTTTCGTGTCTGAGTCCCTCTGTGACTTTGGGCAAGCTGTTCATCTCTTTGAGCTTTACTCTCCTTATCTGTAAAATGGAGCTAATAACATCTACTCTTGGAATTTCTGAAGCATTAGCGAGTACATGCAAAGAGGCTGACTTAATTCAAATCACCGTTCCTGTGGGTTAAGCATTGCCCCTCAGAGTCTGTCCTTCGGAAGCGACCCGAGGCTCCTGAAGCCTCACTGAGGAGACGAAGAAGAAGGAAGGCCTGGAAGGGCCAGAGGAGAAAATGGCACCCTAAAGAAAAGCAAGAGGAACAGAAGAAACCTCTTTCCTTGTACTTTGCCTCTGTGTGTGTGTGTGTGGGGGGTGAATTTCTGTTTTAGTGAGAGGTTCCCACTGAGAAGCTCCCTTCTATGTTCTCTCCACCCCTCCTCCTTTCTGATTTGCTGGTGTCATTTTGTTTGTTTGTTTGTTTTGAGATGGAGTCTTGCTCTGTTGCCCAGGTTGAAGTGCAGTAGTATGATCTCAGCTCACTGCAACCTCCGCCACCCAGGTTCAAGCGATTCTCCTGCCTCAGCCTCCCAGGTAGCTGGGATTACAGGCACCCACCACCATGCTTGGCTAATTTTTGTATTTTTAGTAGAGACAGGGTTTTACCATGTTGGCCAGGCTGATCTCGAACTCCTGACCTCTGATGATCCTCCTAAAATGCTGGAATTACAGGTGTGAGCCATTGTGCCCAGCAGATTTACTGTGTCTGAAATTCCTTTCCTACAGGACCCTGCTTCTAACCCAATTTCATCTTTTAAATATTTGTTGAGCACGTACCACATACATTGAGACAGCAGGTGGTGGGAGAGACATATCTAAAATTTAAACGGGATCAGAGTCTTAGGCTAGAGAGGAAAGCTTTGATGGCAGAATTTTAGGAACTTGGAGAGGCACTTCTGAAAGCAAGAGATTTCCACGGACTCCTGAAATTATACTATGTAATTCTTCCATGCAGCAGACAAGTGTTGAGCACCTATTGCCTGCCTGTCACTGTACTGCGCACTGGACAGGTAGATGAATGAGATTCAGTTCCAGCCTTGCAGTTGCTCCAGTCCACTGAGTAACGTGTTACATACAATGTGGCAGGTGCTGTGATGAGTATAAGAACCAGGCGCCATGGGGACATGGAGGAGGGACGGCCAACCAGGACCTGTGGGGGCAGGGAAGGCTTCCTGGAGGAGGTGATATTTGACTCCAGTCTTGAAGGAGGGGTGGGTGTTTAAAGAAGGGGAAGAAACAAAGGTGAGAAGCATTTCAGGCAGAAAATACAGCACCTGCAAAGGCGTGCATTACCTATATGAGACCCACCTAATAATAATAGAACACCGCCAAAAATAGCAGAGCCAATGTTTCCTGAGTGCTTACTGTAAGGTAAGGTATGGTATTAGGTCATTTAATCCTCACAATAGGTGGTAATTTTCCTATTCTCTCAATGAGGAAACTGAGCAGAAGGTTGGGTAATTTGCCCACATTCACACAGCCAGTTAGCAACAGCTCAGCATTGAACTTGGCCTGTCCAATTCCCAAAGCTAAACTCTCAAAGCCTCTTCCCTAAGTCCTCTGCATTCTCATTTGGAGCCGTGAAGTGAGAGCTCAGCATTCCTTGGTCATCTTTCTACATGTTTGCTGTTTTCTCTTTAATGAGAAAATTGGGCTCCGTCTGAGGATCCTGATAAAAACCAGTTAGGCCGTGTGTGTGCCAGAGTCCCTGGGCTTCCTTTCTGCCCTCTCTCTGCCCAGCACTCCAGCCATCTATTTTCACAAAGCACCGAATCAGAGAAAAGTAATGTGAAAAACAAAATCAATGGCTGGATGTCACCCCCAGGTCTTTAATGAGATTGTAGTGATGCTTGACTTGTCATGGCCTGCCTGCTTCCCACCCCGGCTCCCGAAGCCCTTAGTGTCCCTGTCGATTCCTAGACCTCTGCAGATGGGAGCCCGTTGCTAGGAGTTGCTGAAGTCCTGCTCATCTACCTTCCATTGTGGATTGATTTTTTTTTTCTTTTTGAGACAGAGTCTTGCTCTGTTGCCAGGCTGGAGTACAGTGGCACGATCTAGGCTCACTGCAACCTCCGTGTCCCGGGTTCACGTGATTCCCCTTCCTCAGCCTCCTGGATAGCTGGAACTATAGGCACACACCACCATGCCTGGCTCATTTTTTGTATTTTAGTAGAGACAGGGTTTCACCATGGCCAGGATGGTCTCGATCTCCTGACCTCATGATTTGCCTGCCTCGGCCTCCCAAAGTGCTGGGATTACAGGCGTGAGCCACCATGCCTGGCCTGTGGTTTGATTTTTTTACTTGTTGAATTTCCCTATCTAATTTCCCTAGTTGCTCCATTTAGAAATACATAATACAGTCAAGTTAAAAAAGAAAAGGATCCTGTGGGTCTTGCATTCATTTCCTCTCTAGCTGTGTGCTGCATCGGAGGTAGCTGACCCTTCAGGTAGCTGTACTTCCCCGGCTGTGATGCTGTTGACATGGCTGGATTTGGCAAGTGGGAGGCCAATGTGGGAGCCAGAAGGGTGGAAAGAAGGCAGAAGGCAGGATATTTCCGACCCCTTTCAGGCTCCAGCATGCCCAGCAGTGGCTGCATATTCCTGGTGGCATCTTCCTCCAAGGCTCTACCTTGGCCTTGTAGGGGACCATGGCCCTGTGCTTTGGGGACACCACCTCCTCCTCTGTCCCTTCAGCCTAAGAGCTAACTCACTGTCTCCTGTTTGGGTTCTCAGCTCTTTCATCAACTGGGCAAACAAGGCCCTCCATTCCGTTCCTTCTGTTGTAAATACTTAGAGTGGTTTCTGTTCACCTGTCTGGAGCTTAGCTGATACAGAAAGGGAAGCAAATTTGCTAAGCCAAGACATCTGGGATGCAGCCCAGTCTATAAAACTATTAGCAATCCTATCCAGTATGATTTGGTTCAATTCAATTCAACAACTCAATTTAACTCAATTCAAATTAATACATGCTCGCTGAGCACCTACTTTGAGAAACTCACTCTACTAGATAATAGGGATACAAAATAAAGAAGCATAAGAAATCCCCTCAAAGAGTTGACTAGATGTCTAGTGGCATAGTCAAGATATTAAAGAGTGAAGATATTCTGTACAGTGCATCGTAATAAAGGGCATTGTTAGACGATCTCTAGGGTGGGACACCTCATTAGACTGGAGGTTAAGGAGCTTCTAAGGAGGCAACTCTCAAATGGGAAGGTGTGGAGTAAAGAATTCTAGCTAAGGAGAACAACCCCATCATGTAGGGAATAGATGCATAATTATGAGGCTTGAGAAATCTAATTTCCAGAAAGTATGATACTTACACCCAGTCTCTAAAATCCATCCAAGCAGATGGATAGATGGCGCAGAAGAATTAGCCTAGAAATTAGAATTAGCTTAGGATAAGATTTTTATTTAATAAAAATATTTATTTAATAAAAATAATAAAAGGTAAAGAAAATATTAATAAAAATAATAAAAGATAAAGAAAATAAAAGGTAAAGAAAATATTGAATTACTGGGGAAAAATATATTTTGCCAAAGTTATTGATTGTTCACTCCTCCCCCCAATAAATTATAAACTCTGGCAAACACTATAGGTTAAAGTTTATTGGATTTGGGGATGGAGAAGGGAGTGCTAAGGCATGGAATATATTATAAAGAGAAAAAGTAGAGTTTTATATATTAAACTCCACAAGCTACATGAAAATTGAACAGAAACAAACTAGGATTAAAAGTTTGCAAAAAAAATGACAGAAGATTTGTATATTTAATATGGAAAGAATTTTTACAAACAAATAGAAGCCTAATGGAAAATATAAGCTAGTGATGAAAATATGCAATTTGTATAAAATATATACATAAAAATTTATGTATATATTTATGTATGTGTTTTAAATAAATTTTTAAAAATTACTGGTTTTCCAACTAGTAATTAGAGATATGCAAATTTTTAAAAATAAGGCTTTTTGCCAATCAAATTAGCGAAGTATATTTTGTTTTCTAAATAATGCTCAACACTGGTGAGCATGGTGTGAGACAAGATCCCTTATCATTGCTGGTGGAAGTATCAATTATTACATTTCTGGAAAACAATTTTGTGACATGTATCAGTGACCTTAAAAATGTTTATGACTTTTTTCACCTCTATAATATCACTTTTAAGGATCTGTCCAAAGTAAATAAGCTGAGATGCAACCACCTCAGTATTCCTTATCATGGAAGATTGAACACAACCTGTCTTAGGCAGTTCTGTTGTGTAACAGACAATCTCAGCATCTCGTGTCATACAATATTATGTAACTACAATATAACGTATTTCATGTCATACAATATTATCTAATTGCATTATAGTTATCACATTATAATGCAATATAATTATCACATTGTAATGTGATATGTAATGAATTATCACATTGTAATGTGATAATTATAATGCAATAAATGCAAAGGAACGTGAACAACCAGATGAGAAAGAAATTATTCTGCCTAGTGGTAGCAGAGAGGGTGTTATTTAAATTGGGTCCTGAAAGATGAATAGGAGTTTACCAGGCAGGGTAAAGGAAGGGCCAAGCAGAAAGAAGAACGTATGTTAATGTGAAGGGGCCTGAAAAAGTACATTTAAGGAGCTGTAAGAAGTTTAGTGTGGCATGAGCTAATGTAGATCACACTGTTGGGAGAGAGAGGGAAGGTAAAAGAGGGAAGTCAATGGCTTTTAGAAGGATTTTGATGCCATCCTGAGAATTAGACAGTAGCTAGTGTATTAGTTCATTTTCATGCTGCTGATAAAGACATATCTGAAACTGGGTAGTTTAAAAGGAAAAAGAGGTTTAATGGACTCACAGTTCCATGTGGCTGGGGAGGCCTCACAATCATGGTGGAAGGCAAAAGGCACATCTTACATGGTGGCAGGCAAAACAGAATGAGAGCCAAGCGAAAGGGGTTTCCCCTTATAAAACTATCAGATGTTGTGAGACTTATTTACTGCTATGAGAACAGTATGGGAAAACCACCCCCATCATTCAATTATCTCCCACTGGCTCCCTCCCACAACATGTGGGAATTATGGGAGCTGCAATCCAAGATGATATTTGGGTGGGGACACATCCAAACACCAAACCATATCAGGCAGTCAACTTGAGTTTGATATCAGAATTGTGGGAGGATTCATTTTGCTTTGGAAAATTCATGAGGCATCCTGGAGGCAGGGGGACATTTAAGAGACTCTAGTGAAAGACCAGCCAAGACTTACTAAGATTTGGCCCAAGGCACATTCGGGGAGGGATTACAGAGGTATGATGGGCAGGACTGCCACAATGAGAATAAAGACATAACTCCTGGATTTACAATTTTTTGAGACAAATGGGAACAAATAATTAGAATACAGTTGCCACATGCAATCAATAATGCAAGCGGTACCAATGAGAAAAGTGGTGAACATAGATATTTGGGAAGTTATTGCCTCAAACTGTAGGAATTCCAGAAAAATACCTTCACATCTCCTATCAGCCTTATCCAGTGAAAACAAAACGTATTTTCCCTCGGAGGTGTCTGGGAAGCACAGTCTACTCCTGAGGACCTGGAGGTAGGTTAGCACATATGTTCACATCCGTTTCTGGCATCCACTGTTGCAGTCTTTTCTCAGTCAGCTCCCCTACCCCTCCCCACACCATAGTGGAAGTGGGGGAAATGAAAGTTCATGAAATGCTACTAGTGAATTTGCTGTAGATAATAGAGGCCAGCTGGTAGCTGATATGGTTTGGCTGTGTCCCCACCCAAATATCATCTTGAATTATAGTTCCCATAATTCCCACATGTTGTGGGGGTGGACCCAGTGTGAGATAATTAAATCAGAGTGTGGTTTCCCCATACTGTTCTTGAGTAGTGAATAAGCCTCATGAGATCTGATGATTTTGTAAGAGGTTTCTCCTTTCGCTTGGCTCTCATTCTCTGTCTGCCACCATGTAAGACATGCCTTTTGCCTTCTGTCATGATTGTGAGTCCTCCCTAGCCACGTGGAACTGTGAGTTCATTAAACCTTTTTTGCTTTATAAATTACCCAGTCTTGGGTATGTCTTTATCAGCAGTGTGAAAATGGACTAAAACAGTGGCCAAACTCAAAGTCTGGGTTTTCTGTGAGTATATACAATAGCCCCTTCCCCTAAATGGATGGATAATTGCAGACACTAACAATGGGCTGTGCAGACACACACACAGCACTCTATCCTACTCACCCTGCATACATTTTTGCGTTTCTTTAATGGGTGACCATTTGCCAAAGCTGATGTGAATGCCCATGGAGAGTCCATATTTTACTGTGACATTGTTATTTAAATAAGAAAAAAGGAGAGAGTTGAGGGTTGGAACATAGGGCTGCAAGCTGTGTCCGGTAATAAGGACCTCGGTTTATAGGTTAATTCTCCCATCGGCTGAAGAGGCTGCCTTCTCAAGCATGTCAGAGAGGAGAATTTATTAACCATGGCACTGCTGTCATTGGGGATGCAGGTAAATAACCACGTTGCAAATGTGGTGTGAAGGGGACACTTCTGTTTGAAGTTGGCAGGCAGCAGCAGGGTGTGGAGGGGAGCTCAAGGCCTAAGAGACAAGGAAGAGAAAGACCACCCAGCTTATCTGTGTGGACATTTCCGTTGGGGGACACTGTCCCCGTCGGCTGGGGAGTCCAGTTATTCAGCCCCTGTTAAGCCTGGGAAAGAGCTGGCTGCACAAATCGGAGCCTGTTTCCAAACAGCACTGCCATTGTCACTGAAGGCTTTAAATGAACGATAGCCTGGTGACAATGGGGCTTAAAATGCTAAGCATGTGGCCGTTTAGCAAAAGCTGGCAATTAACCTTCATGACCCCTATTATCACTTGGATTTTTTCAAAATTAGGTGCCAACCCCAGATGAAGTTTTGACCCTACATTACAGACTCATGGTCTGTGGTGACAATTAACATTCCAGGCAATGCTTGGGAAACGTCTTTTCCCCACTGTACTCCACTGTCTCACCTTCAATAACTGATCTTTGGGTCCACTCACTACAGCTTCCTCTTGTGGGCTCCCTATAATTTTTTAGGGTAAATACTAAATGATTGCAATGATACGGGAAAATGCAGAACCTTAAACAAGATTTACATTTATTTCTCTCTCACAGAACACTTCAGATGGAGGCGGATGCTCCAGGTTGGTTGGTCTGGTCTATTGAGACCTGGGGACTGGGTCACTTCTCCTCTGATATCAACCATCTTCTAGCAAACATGTTCTGTAAAGTGCCAGAGAGCAAGTATTCTCAGCTCTGTGGGCCCCTTGGATTCTGTTGTGATTATTCAGCTCTACCTTTGTAGCCTAAAGCAGCCAGGGACTATACAGAAGCAAATGGACACAGCTCTGTGCCAATAAAACTTTATTGACAAAAGCAGTTGATGGTGGTCAGTGGGGCACAGTGGTTCATGTCTGTAATCGCAGCACTTTGGGAGACTGAGGTGGGTGGATCACTTGAGCCCAGGAGTTCGAGACCAGCCTGGGAAATATGGTGAAACCCTGTCTCTACAAAAAAATGTGAAAATTAGCCTGGTCCCAGCTACTCAAGAGGCTGAGGTGGGAGGATGGCTTGATCCAGGGAGGTAGAGGCTACAGTGAACTGTGATTGCACCATTGCACTCCAGCCTGGGTGACAGAGTGAGACCTTATCTCAAACAAACAAACACAACCCTTTGTATCATGGGGTCCTAAAAAAATTTTTTTTAAAAATAACTGGTGGACAGCATCTGACAAGTGAGCTGTAGGTTGCTGACCCCGCTCCAGAGCCACACTGTTCAATGGACATAAAATGCAAACCACGCATAGAATTTTAAATTTTCTACTAAATTTCTACATTTAAAAAATCGAATGAAACGTGAAATTAATTTTAATATGACATTTTATTTAATGAAATATATCTAACATTTTGTCATTTTGACACATAATCAGTATAAAAATGTTTTACTTTTTTATCTTTTGTACTGAGTTTCTGAAATCCAGTGTGTACTCTACACTTACAGCACACCTGATTTGGGCGGGCCACATTTTAAGTGCTTGGGAGCCACGTGTTGCAATTGTGGCTAGTGGTGACCGTATAGGCAGCACAGCCCTAGAAGGCTGCTCTTCTTTTGCGTAGTTAAAACTGGCTCATTAGAGTCAAGACTCCAAATTCGTGTACGTCACTTTTCCTGACTTTATGCTGGTGAGAATCCAGTCACATAGGCACAACCTTCTGCAAAGGACACTGGGAAATGTATTCTCTGGCTGTGTAGCCCTGTGCTCTGCTAAAATTTGGTGGGCACAGTTCTGTCACTAAGGAGGAAGGGGAGGAAAGATGTAGACAGCAAGCTTTGCCATATCGTCTAAATTTTATTAATCCTCAACAGAGTCTTCCCTCTGATTCTAAAGTCACACTCAGGCCTGAGGCTGATCCTGAACATCAGTCTGCTGGACTGGAAGGGATGTCTTTCCTTTCTTTCTTGACACCTCCCATCCCCCCTATCATTCTTCTGTTCCATTCCCTGCATCTGTATTAGTCACCAGGGCTGCCATGACATGACCTCAGACATGGTGGCTTAAAGCAACAGAAATTTATTCTCTTACAGTCCTGGAGGCTGGAAGTTCAAAATCAAAGTGCCAGCAATGCCTGCAAAGATCTCAGGGAAATGCGTCCTTGCCTCTTCTGGCTTCTAGTGGCTCCTGGTCTTTGCTGGCTGCTAGACCCATGACTCCAATCTCTGCCTCTGTCTTCACAACATCTTCTCTTCTTTGCCTCTCTGTGTACTCTCCTCTTCTTTTAAGGATGCTGTCATTGGCTTTAAGGCCCATCTTAAATCCAGAAAGATTTCAGCTCAAGATCCTCAAGTAATTACACCTGCAAAGACAAGGTCTACTTCTAAACAAGGTCATGTTGAGAGGGGGTGTGAATTTAGGGAGATATGATTGAACCCATTACATGATCTTTTCAGGACTCTGAACCATAGCCAGCTGTTTCCAACCGCCCTCCCACCACAGCCCTGAATTTCTACTGCTTAAAGCCCCTTACCTGTAGGATACAGAGAGCCAGGAAAGAGCTCAGGGAGCCCCCGGAAGACCTCCCCAGTGGCTGGAGCCAAAAAAGATTAAAGAAGGATATCAAAGTGGAAGGTCCCTGACCACTGGAGGAGGCAGATGGGGTTGGTGGGCAGAGGGAGTATGGAAGCAAGCTTTGCACACGTCCACTATGAACACATGTGTGCCCACCATGCCCCAAAGATGGAAGCCATACAAAACACTTTGCATCCTGAGATAACACAACAACAAAATTCAAAAACCGGATCACTCTTTCTATTTCTAGTACCCCAAATAAATGAATCCTTGAGCATCTCCTGACAGTTGCCGATTATCTAGAAAACGCCTTTCTCCCCGACTCGTGGAAGGCTGGTTTCTGCAGATACTGAGAGGATCATCTTGACTGAAAATGGCTGTCATTTGCCCATGAACAGACTAAGGGAAGGTTGGCAACTCCAGTAATTTTACAGGGTTTGTTGTATTATTTTTTTCCTTTTAAATACCTGTTGTGTTTTTTATTTTCTGGCTTCCTTGCAATTCTTTGCAAATGGACTTCTTGCTTTTGCCTTGAGTCTTCTTTTCAGTTTCTTTAGCTATCAAGGGGTAAGACTGGCAAAGCTGACCTTCCTCTCCATCTCTAAGTCCTGTTGATTCTGTCTTCCATCTCTTCATTCTGTCCAGCTCTCTCCACCTTCGCTCCATTGTCCTTGCTCATATCTCACTTGGACGATTGCAGCAGTTCTAATGGGCTAGCTTGCAGCTTCCTGCCTTCCTCCCAACCATTTTCTACACAGAGCTCTCAAACCTGATGATGCCACCTTCTTGCTACTAAGCTGCACTGTCTCCCTACTGATCTTACAATCATAGCAAATATATATGGCACTGTGTGCCAAGCACTGTTAGAAAAATTATTTTACACACACCAGTATTAATTACTGTAATCCTCCCATGAATATCCTAGTATTTCATATAAGCAAAATTAAGTTATCTAGCTATTCAGTGATGGAGTCAGGACTTGAACCCAGAGAGACAGGCTTCAGCGTCTGTGTTCTTACCTGTCACTCTGGAATTGGCCGGGTGGCCTCTGAAACCTGCCATGTTCCCTCGCCACGTTGTCAGCTTTCTTACTTCTGCACTGAGGACCTTGCCTGCTTGTACATCCTTGTACCCTTCCTGCTCCTACCCACCACAGGGCCTTTGCACGCATGCTGCCCTCTGCTGAGCATGCTCTTCCTTCCTTTCTAAGCAACAGTAACTTCCCACTTTCCAGACATTAGTTCGAGGATGCCGCCCATGAGCTCCTCAAGTAAATCAAAGCCCCGAGAGAGGCTTTCAGAGCACTAAGAACGTCTCCTGTTCTCACACGCCTCAGTTCTACCTCCCACTGGTTTGGATGATTATTTGATAATGTCCCTGCCTCCCTTCTCCCCACTTCCTCCAACTCAAGTGTAAACTCCGCGAGGACAGTGTGTTTTGCTCTCTGCTGTCCTTTCAGAACATGCCATAGGCTCTGACTCACAAGAAGATTTGCAGAATAAGGAAACGGATGAAGGGGATATGGATGAATCGATACCTTGATTTTCAAATCAGTCGTTACCGATGCAGTTACAGAAAAGCTAACAAGGAGAGAACAGAACTAAAACTGTGGTTTTGTTGCACGGTCAGAGTTGTGGTCGTCGTTCTCAGTGTGACCTGTCATTGTTGGCACCTGGTGCACGGAGCAGAGAACAAGCAGGCTCTGCAGAAAGATAGCCTAGATCCTGGGACCAGAAGACCTTGGCATATACAGCCCATTCTCAGGGCTGATGTCTGCCATATTTCTGTGGATCTCAGATGCTCTTTTGTTCCCTTCAAATTTTAACGTATTTGAAAGCAAAAGTCATCTTATAACAGAGCCGCACACTTAATGAAGTGCATTTTTTGTTGGTCCCTGTGAAGCAGTTATGAAATCAATGGTGAGTACCACAATCAATGGCATTTGGGAATCAAGGAAATTCTATCTGTGGCCCTAGGTAAATTCTTTGCTTTTCTGTGTCCCAATTCCCTTAGCTATAAAAGGGCAGGGTTGTTATAAATATAGGAGATGTATGTAATGGCCGTAATACAGTGACTTGTAGCTTTAATTCATCGATAGAAAGTCTATTATGTGTTTCATAAAATATGTGTCAGATTAGTGTTTTGCTAGAATAATCCATATGGGTGCATGGCCAGTCATATATTTGGCCACTCAATTTTGAGAACAAATGAGAGAGAAGATTTTGAGGGCTCTGTCTTCTTTACATTTTAATTAATTCTGTCTAAAACCTCTTGCTCACTGCCTTGAGTCACCAGCACAGCTAGCGGAGGGAGGCACCATGTAACCCAGCACAAGGGTGCGCTCTTAAAGCTCAATTTTGTTTGCTCCTCCATCTTCTAAAGAATCTGCAAACATTCCACATAGAGCTTTGCTTCTCCCTTAGGTTGAAAATGGTATGGAATTTGACTCATCTATGAAGCACGTCACTTTTTATTTTATTTTTTAACTCAGGGCAATTACTTGTTCTATTTCTGCATCTAATGCTCTTCCCAGTTTATTCTTGGTGAGTGTTAGTCAGCGCAGCTATATTTCAGTAAAAGATTCTATTTGCTCCCAACCAGTAATGGGAGTATGGGGTATAATCTCAGTAAAGTCATCTGGAGTCTTCATTTACGTCACTGATTGCTCTTCCTCGACTTAAGCCAGGACATGAGCAGTGATATAAATTAGGCCTTCAGATGATTCTGTGGAAAATTATGGCTTTATGAAGGACCTCCCTTTACCCTTAAAAATATCACAGGCCCAGTAGATGTCTTAATCACATTTAACTTGGCAGACGAATGTGTACTAAGAATAAACTAGAAAACATACACTCCAATTAAAACAGAAAAAGCAACTGTTGAGTTAGGGCAGAGAAAGGGTATAAAATGGATGGATGACAGCTTCCAAGTGAAGATGTCCAAATCCCTTTTCTGATGATTGGGGGAGTCTGCCACGGTGAGAGAGTTCGAAGCAGACCTTTCCCACTGACTGACTTTGGTGGATGTTGGCAAGTACTTTTCCTCTTTATTTACACTACTATGAGGAGGTTTTCTATTATTGGCTGTGGAACATATTTTTTTGTCTTTTAACAGTTGATTTAACATTTGGAAAAAGTGAAAAACATTGAGAGCTAAGCTGGGTGAATGAAGTTGGTGATGAAATAGAGTAATGGAATGTGTGCGAGTATGTGTATGTATGTATGTGTGTGTGTGTGTGTGTGTGTGTGAGAAAGAGAGAGAGAGAGAGAGAGAGAGAGAGAGAGAGAATATGTTCTCAATTCATTATAGTGGGTTGAATGACGCCCTCTCCCCTCACCCAAAAAAGATATGTCTATGTCTCCATCTGTGGAATCTATGAATGCAGCCTTGTGACAGGCCAGGTCTCACTAATGCAGCACTGATTAGTGGTGAAGTTAAATATGAAAGCTGGGAGAGCCAGTGCCCTTATACAGAGGCTGGAAGGTAACAAAAGCCCACCAAGAGTTTTGCCCAGGCCTTTCCTGGGCCTTGAAGCATGACAAGATAAAGAGGGCATTCTTAACCAGAATCCTTAATCCGTTTAGGAATTAACAAGTTTTATTGAGGGTCTGAAGGAATGCCCCAAACCTCCATGATTTGAGATAAGGAAATCACCCCAGCAGCGGGACTCATTTGGTTTAAGTAAATTTGCTGAGGCTCTAGAGGAAAGTCTTCAAGACTCAGATCTTAGTTATAGATTAGAAGAAGTTAATCACTTAGTCTTCAGATGAATGCACCTTATACGTAAACATACAGCTTAGAAGGCATATAAGCTCTGGAAAACTTTGTAATTTTGACTTGGTCTGGTGGTATTTTCCAGGCCTTCTCCCTGTAACCGGTTACAGAAATAAAAACTCCTTTCTGGCCGGGTGCCTGTAATCCCACCACTTTGGGAGGCCAGGCGGGCGGACTGCCTGAGCTCAGGAGTTCACGACCAGCCTGGGCAACACGGTGAAACCCCGTCTCTATGAAAATACAAAAAAATTAGCTGGGTGTGGTGGCACTCACCTGTAGTCCCAGCCACTGGGGAGGCTGAGGCAGGGGAGTCGCTTGAACCCAGGAAGTGGAGGTTGCAGTGAGCCGAGATGGCACCACTGCACTCCACCCTGGGTGACAGAGCGAGACTCTTTCTCGAAATAAATAAATAAATAAAAACAACTCCCTCCTGTTCCAGTTCATCTGCATCTCATTATTGGGCCACGAGAATAAGCAGCCCGACCCTTGCTTTGGTCCAGGAACAGCCTTATTTGGAAAAAAGAGTCTTTGCAGATGTTCTTAAGTTAAAAGTCCTGAGAAGAGATCATCCTGGGTTAGCCAGGGGCGCCTTAAATCCGATGACGAGGAGCTTTACAAGCAAAAGGCAGAGGGAGATTTGAGACAGCAAAGAGAAAAAGCTCGTGTGAAGACAGAGCAGAGACCGAAGCGGCTGTGTTGGCTGGGGTGCATACCCTGGGGTTCCTCGTTGCACTCTAGAAAAATTTAGGACACGGACACACACAAGGAGTTTTGGAGTAAAGGTTCAATAGGCAGGAGAGAAGAGAAAAAGAAACAGCTCTCTCTGTAGAGAAAGGGGTCTCCAAGCAGAGAAACAGTGGTTAGCTGGCAAATGCACCATAGGTTTGAAGAAGCAGTGTTTGATTTACACAGGGTTCACAGATTGGTTTGATCAGGTATGATGTTTAGCCTGCGGGGAAGGCTGATTGCCCCACTCTAATCTTATTATGCAAATGGGCTTTCCAGTTCATGGGTGCCCTCTTGTCTGCTCCCTACCCTACACGTGGCTGGCAGAGAAGGGAAAATGGAGCCGCCATCTTGAACACGTCTAGTCCCTAGTTCCTGCCGCATTCACTGCACAACCTCCCAGCTTGCTCATCTATGTCTAGCTCAACTTTCTAGGTGGCTTTTTGTTAGAAAATGGTTTGGGGCTGCTTTTCACTAAAAAGAAAAGCCTTATGAAGGACTCCCATACCCTTACTATCTGCCTAAGTGATTTATTCTTAACTCCTATATTAACTGGAGGGATGTGGCCACAAGCCAAGGAATGTTTGAAACCATCAGAAGGTGGAAGAGGCAGCAAAGGATTCTCCCTCAGAGGCTTCAGGGGGAGCCCGGCCTGTGGACACCTTGATTCTGGATTTCTGGCCTCCAGAACTGAGAGAGTAAATTTCTGTCATTTTAAGCCACCATGTTTCTATATTTGGGGATATAGAAAAATATTGTTCTTCTATGTAGAGAATATAGAGAATTTTTCTTCTATGAAGAAAAAATATGGCTTTTCTATAAAGTTGATACATTGGTTTTCTCTTCTGGCTTGAAAACTTGGTTTTAAGATAATTCCCAAAGAGAAAAAAATTTCAGAACTAATTTTAGTGATAGTGTTATTGAAATGTGTCTATTTCTCTCTAAAGTCTACTTAAAATAATTTGTCACCCACATAGTCTATGAGGCGCCAACTAGGAAAATAGAAACCACTTCAGGTATTTATATGGAAGGACTTGAACACAAGAATTTATTATAGCAGTAATAGAGGAGCTGAAAAGTGTGAACCCTGAAAATCTGAGACAGGTCTGAGTTAATTTAGAAAGTGTATTTTGCCAAGGTTGAGGACACGCACCTGTGACACAGCCTCGGGGGGTCCTGCTGACATGTGCCCAAGGTGGTTGGGGCACAGCTTGGCTTTATACATTTTAGGGAGGCATGAGACATCAATCAATATGTGTAAGATGTACATTGGTTCAGTCAGGAAAGGTGGGGCGACTGGAGGCGAAGGTGGGGCAGCTCAAAGTGGAAAGGGGGCTTCCAGGTCACAGGTAGATAAGAGACACTGGTTGAATTCTTTGGAGTTTCTGATTAGTCTTTCCAAAGGAGGCAATCAGATATGCATTTATCTCAGTGAGCAGAGGGGTGACTGAAAACAGTGGGAGACAGGTGTGCCCTAAGCAGTTCCCAGCTTGACTTTTTGAGGCCCCAAGATCTACTTTCCTTTCACAGAAGGCAAAAGGAGATGGAGAGGTAACCTGAGATTAGCAGCCCCAGGAAGCCATGAGCACCCTGGGGAGGTTCCCAAGGGTCCATACAGGAAGCTTGAACCTTGGTGGGCTTCTTTGGGAAGCAGCAGGAGGGAAGGGCAATACCCCAGCCTCTCTCTTCCTCGCCATCTTGTCCCACCCCCGACCCTCCCATTGGCTGAACCCAGCTAGCAGCTTCCTGAGGAACTACCTTGAGGGGACAGAGCAAAGGAAGGGCAAGGAGTGGACTGAGGACAGGCCACCCAGGACCTTGAGCCTCTCCCGAGAACACATTCTGGAAAGGCTGCTCTGGACGGTGAGATGGCATTCTCCTCCTCTCCCAGAAGGCTTGGCAGTGTTTCTCTCTGCTTTGTATTTCCCTTTCCGTGGCAGACAGGGTAATGGCTCCCTGAAGACGGCCACATCCTTGTCCCTGGAACCTGTGAATGTATTACTTTATTTGACAAAAGGGAGACTTTCCTGATGGGATTAAGTGGGGGATTTTGAGATGGAGGGATTATCCTGGGTTATCTGGGTGGGTCCAGTGGAATCACAAGAGGCCTTACCAGAGGGAGGTAGGAGGGTCAGAAATTGAAAAGGACAGTGACTCAGAAGTGGAGGTTGAGTGAGATGCTCAGACGATGGCGAATGGGGCCAGGAGACCAGGAATGTAGGGGGTATCTAGAAGCTGGGAAAGGCAAGGACTTGAAAGCTTCTCTAGAACCTCTAGAAAGGGACACAACACTGCTGACACCTTAGCCCAGTGACACTGATTGCAGGCTTCTGACCTCCAGAACTATAAGAGAATACATTTATGTTGGTTTGAGCCAGTAAATTTGTGGTAATTTCTTATAGCAGCAATTAAAAAAAAAACGAATATACTTCCCACTTCAAATAGTAGAAGAGAACATCCAATGTTACCGTCTCTCGAGCTGACACACTTTGCTCTCACACTCGCCTTTCCTGTTCATTCATTCCCCAGTGCACCTCTTTACCAGGGGAGTTTCCAGTAAAGCCATGTGGCCAAGAAAATAATCGCTGTGACTTCATGCAATCTGAAGAATTACAAGCCATACTATTTTGTAGTAAATGACGTTACAATTACTTTGTGTAAAGGTTTGATTTACACCTATAAAATAGTGTTTAATCCAATCCATGCATTCAACAGGTGATCACATTGGGCTCTGACAAACGACCCTTTTCAACACTTAGGCATAATCGCTTTGCTTTGGTAGTTGGTGAGCATTACTTTGGTGATATTTATTAAAGCTGTAAAATGTCTTACGCTATTACTTGAGTGTCTTCGTTAAATGAAGCAGGCTTGATTCAGATAAATTACGTGGTAAAGGATATTTTCTAAAATAATAGCTCATGCTTTCGCGAGGGTTTTTACAACCTAATTAATGGCACAGCCCTATGGCACCGATATTACTTTCTTCTTTCTCCATTCTAGAGGCTGAGAAAGAGAAAGAGAAGGGAAAAAAATGAGGAGCCAGATTCCTTTCACATCAAATGATAAAAGACTAATAATAACAATCTAATAATGTAATTTAACGACATAGAATCTATGTTAAGAGAGCGAGTTTGCAAACGCTTTTCATTTAGTTCTCACGACCTAATGAAGGTGGCATGATTAGCAATATTTTGCCGCTAACGGAGTTTAGTCTTGGCAGGTGAAGTTTATCCAGGTGGTGAGCATTCGAGCTGGCACTCTTAAATCTAGTATTTTAAATACCACATTCAGTAGCTGTTGTGGCTGTGGTTGTTTCTAGCCTGGATTTCTGCCATTTGGATACTGAAGAATACCTCAACTCAATAATAATTTATACATGGTGTGCATTTGTTAAATATTTATCACACTCATGTCTGAATAAATGAATGAAAATTGTCCACTCATCCACTGCACACCTCCAGGCAAATTCCCTGCTAATTCTTTGCCCGAGCAACGTGTTGCAAAGAGGCAAAACAGCTTCTGGTTTGTAAAAGAATGAATGGCTTGAGCTCATTCATTCATTCAGTCTTTCATTGAACAGACATGACTGAGGACTTGCCATGAGCCAGATATTGTGCTGGTCAGTGGGAATTACAGGCATGGGAAACACAGTTCCTTCTCTTAGGGATGTCCAATGGCTTCTCTATAGGGCCAGGAACCTCAGCCCACTGTGACAACTCAAAGAATACCCTAGACTCACAGAACTTAGTCCTGAAAGGGACCTCATGTGAAAGAGGCTACAGCTGGCTGGCTGAATTTGAGTCCCATGGGCCTTGGATCAAATTCCGGGTCTGTTTCTTACTAGCTAGACCTCATTTACTACAGATGCTCACTTGAGCACAATATCAGTACCTATTCTGGAGGGTTGGGGTGAAGTTTAAATGAGGTGACATAAACTGATTAGCTCAGGATCTGTCCAGAGTAAGCACCTGATAAGTATTTAAACTGTATGTCACTGTCTCTACCCTGCTTTTGGTCTGAATGCATTCCCTTCTGCGATTACTGTCTTGCATGTTTAATGTTTGTACATTGTATCTACTTGTCTATATTGTAGGTGCCTTCAAAACTGGTGAATGTAATATGATGATGAGGCTGAATACTTTCTGTAACTATTTAATATGCAGATTCTAGCCCACAAACTTCCTGGTACTGTGGAGAGTCCAAGCCCCCGTCACGTCTTTCCAGGCCCCTTCTGTGCTCCCCCTCTTGCTTGCTAGAGTCTGTCTTCTAAGTCAGCATGTCCTTTGGAAACAGCGTATCCAATCTTGCCTTTCAGTGGCTCTCCATAGCAGTGAAAATGAGACTCGAACTTCTTCCCGTGCCCTGTGAGGCCCCTGCTGGCTTCTCTGATGTCCAGCCTGTCAATTTCGTCTCAGATCTCTCTGATCTGGCTACCTCAGCCTCCTTTCTGCTCCTTGAACACACCAAGTCCTTTCCTGCCCCAGGGCCTTTCTGCCTTCTGTTTCCTCTCTGCAGAGTGACCTTCCCAACCTTCCCGTGATGTGCCACCTCCACTCCTCCAAGGCAGCACACCCTGCCTCCTCTCTAAATCCTCATGATGTGGCATCTCCTTCGTGACACTCCTCCCCATATATTTACTTGTTTATTGTCGTCTCCTACACTGGAAGGGAAACTTTAAGAACATCGCGGTCAGGCAGGCAAAGGGTGGAGGCCACAGTGGGAGGATCGTTTGAGCCCAGAAGTTCAGGGCTTCAGTGAACTGTAATGGCACCACTGCACTCTAGCCTGGATGACAGAGCAAGACCCTATCTCAAGAAAATTTTTTAAAAAACTAATTTAAAAAAGAACATTGCATCATTCACTGCTGCATCCCTGTGGCCCAGAATAGAGCCTGGCACATATTAGGTGCTCAATAAATATCTACTGAATGAATCCTACACAACAGTGGTTTTTCCAATTTGAGGTTTGAGGAAACATATTCCTGTGATTCAATAACATTATTCATATCTAATTGTTTAATCATGCATGCTCGAGCTATGACTGTTTATCAGCAACAACAAAAAGCTAAAAGCTAATGACTGTTCCCCCCTCCCATAGACCCATGAACCTGTGAACTGCACTGTGAACTGCACTGGACAGAGTAGCAAGAAGGCATCCTGTTTATGCCCCATATTCCCAACATGCCAGTGGGGAAAAGCATCCTTGAGTCCTGGGATTGCCTGTGGAGAATCTAGGCAGTTAGACGAGACCAGGAAGAATGTCAGGGAAATGGAATGTTAAGCCAGGAAGAGCAGGCTCTGTAACTTTATAAAAAGGTACAGTGTGTGTCACATTCAACAGCCATGAGGACGTGGCTTCAAGTCTTTCCTGTGTTTCTGGGAAACCCGAAGATGACTTGGGAGAAAATGAAGCTCTGCAGTAGGCTCCTAGCACTGACGGTCGGGTTCGGAAACAGACGCATCTGGAACTTTGACTCAGGTGGCTGATGTAGACGCGTTAGGCTTGGTGGCTCACACCTGCAATCCCAGTACTTTGGAAGCCTGAGGTGGGAGGATTGCTTGAGTCCAGGAGTTTGAGACCAGTCTGGGCAGTATAGTGAGATCTCATCTCTACAAAATATAAAAAATTAGCTGAGGATGGTGGTGTATGCCTCTACTCCCAGCTACCTGGGAGGCCTAGGCGGGAGAGCACTTGGGCACAGGAGTTGGAAGCTGCAGTGAGCCATGATTGCACCACTGCACTTCAGCCTGGGTGACAGAATGAGACCCTGTCTCTAATAAATAAATAGACAAATGAAATAAAATACAAGATGAGGTAGCTCATGCATTTTGCATGTGAAAGTTGGTTTTGGGGTGGCAAAAAGTCGTATTGTTTTATGTATCAAGCACATATATCCATATGCATTTCATGGGAGAGGGATGATTAGAAAAACATATCCAAATGATACCTATCATTCACCTAAGAACAACCCCTGAGAGGTCAAGACTATTTTGACCACTTTATAGGTGAGGAAACTGATTACTGGATAGAGTAAAGCATGCACTCAGGTTCACCCAGCTGTTAGATCTGGGAGCAGGGACAGTAAGCGCCAAAGTACCATGTTGTTTCTAAGGGTTTTTTTCATAAAATCCTTAGTATGTGCTTGGGCTCACTCGGTGCTGCTGGAATACCTTGTTAACACAGTGTTAAGCAAAACTGGGAGCTGAGTTCCTTCCAGCTTCCTGTCAGGAGGCTTTCCAGCATCCCAAGGGCCCCACAGCCCCTCATTGGAAACACATCTGAGACCTCCGATTGACGTCATTAGTGTTCAAGTGTCCTCATGTGAGGACACAAGGTGATGAGCCCAGAGGAACTAGGCTGACACAACAAAGCACCGAGGGGAGACTGAAAGGAAAACAGGCAGAAATGAAAGAATACAACTATCAGGCTTCCTAACACAGGTGTCTGGGCCCGTGAAGGATAATGAATCCCAGCTCTGTCCTGCTCCACTTCATGACCTGGACAAGTTATTTGACCTCTTCAAGTCTCAGTTTCCTCATATGGGAGAACCGTATGAGGACTAGTGAGATAGTCTAAAAGAATGGCCCCCCAGCTTCTGCTAGAGAAGATGCTAATATCTAGTCTATAAGAATGCCCTGCCCCCAGCCTCTGCTAGAGAAGATGCTAATATCTAGTTGTATTAGTTTGTTTTCATACTGCTGATAAAGACACACCCGAGATTGGGAAGAAAAGGAGGTTTAGCTGGGCTTACAGTTCCACATGGCTGGGGAGGCCTCAGAATCACGATGGGAGGTGAAGGGCACTTTTTACATTGCAACAGCAAGAGAAAATGAGGACGAAGCAAAAGTGGAAACCCCTTATAAACCCAGCAGATCTCATGAGACTTATTCACTATCATGAGAATAGCATGGGAAAGATGGCCCCCATGATTCAATTACCTCCCCCTGGGTCCCTCCCACAACACGTGGGAATTCTGGGAGATACAATTCAAGTTCCAGTTTGGGTGGAGACATGGCCAAACCGTATCACCAGTCTATAAGAATGTCCCACCCTCCAGCCTCTGCTAGAGAAGATGCTAATATCTAGTCTGTAAGAATGTCCCTCTCAGCCTCTGCTAGAGAATATGTTAATATCTGGTCTATAAGAATGCCCCCTCAGCCTCTGCTAGAGATTATGTTAATATTTAGTTTATAAGAATGCCCCCCTCCCACAGCCTCTGCTAGAGAAGATGCTAATATCTCCATGCCTGTTCTGCCATACTTTGAAATAAATGGTTCCTTTTTCCCAAGAGTTCTTCTACTTCATTCCAATGTTTGCTATATCCCAAACGACTCACCGAGTGAGGGGACAAAACCCACTGAGCCCCAGTGTAAACACAAAGGACCATTGGTGACCACAAAACCACTAGTTGGGTAAAGAACACATCCAGGGAGAATGATAAAATCATGCAAAACATTACACTATTTCCAACACTCATAAATAAATACTTTAAGAGCCTCTGTTTACATACAATTGGCACAATAATTTCTAATTATCCTTCCCCACTCATTAAAGCACTTCTCTTAAGAGCCTTTCCTCAGCTACCCTTTTTAGCCTAGTTCTTTATACCCCATATACTTGAACATAATTAAGTTCTATTTTTTAACATGCAGGAAATAAAAAACTCCCCGTTACTCACATTGAGTGGTTTTGGTGTTGTCATTCACCAACTGGATTTACTGTTTTCTCACCTCTCCCTTTGCTTGGTTCTTATGTCCCCTATGCTGATGGGTAGAAATGCCACTCCTGGTGGGGTCAGAAGGAAATGGAGGTGAATCCTACCGTTGCCGCTTCCTGGCTGGGTGAATTTGGAAACTTAAACTCTTTGAGCTTTGGTTTTCTTATCTGTGGAGCAGAAACAGTGACCCCTGATATGAGAACTAAATGAGATCTTGTTTGTTGTAATAGCATTCTTGATAACATATAGCAGAGAGCTCAGCTCAAATTGACACAAAAAAATAGTATTAGCTTATGGAGCACAAATAATTCAGGGGTATATGACGCCTGTCACTGTGTTAGAGTAGGCAGATAGATAGACATGAACAGGAAAGGCAGCCCTGGAAACCTTGCCTTAGGATCAGCCAAAAACACAACAGCCACATCTGGACTTACTGTTAGGCTTTATCTGGCCCTAACAGGACTTATCTGACCCTAACAGGAGATAGTTTAGTATGGACTTTCTTTAGTAGCAAACATGTGCAATTCCACTTGGTTTGCCCCCAGAGTAAACTTTCCTCATTATAATTGTAAAAAACATGCCCCTGGATGGAGACTTAACATGCTCATGAGACACATGGGGTATATACTAGCATATTCACCACAGAGCATGCACACCCAGAAGACCATCTAAACATGCTTACCTATAACACCCCTTCACACTCCTTTCATAAATAATCATGTAAGACCCCCATAAAGAAAGCTTTCTCGATGCCCATTGGAGCTGTCTCATTCTCTTGAGCAGACTGCTCTTACCAGCTTTCAGAGAGTACTGTCCCTTTAAATAAACTCTGTTACTGCGTAACTCTTACTGCATGTGTCTCTTGGCTGAATTCATTCCTCCAAGAGGACAAAAACAGAGGACCCCTCAGTTCCCAGTAATAACTCCACTGATAATGTCAGCAAAGGATGCCCCTCACAAATGAGGTGGGACAGAAAGGAGGGCCATGGCAGGCCTGGGTCATGTGAAGCTTCCCCACTCATTACATATTCCTTTGGACCAGAAGACTCACTATGTACCCACACCCTGTGAATATCAAGGAAAAACGGTTCTTTTGTTACTTTATTCAGTTACTGGAAAAATTTTAAGTGTGGTTTGAAAAATTGAGGTATGTGATTCTACTTTTTCAATTGGAATTTTTTTTTAACTTTTATTTTAGATTCAGGGGTACATGTGCAGGTTTGTTACCTGGGTACACTGTGTGATGCTAAGGTTTGGAATCTAAATGATCCCATCACCCAGATACTGAGCATAGTATACCCAATAGGTAGTCTTTTAACCTTGCCCCTCTGTCTCCCCCACATCTAGTTGCCCCAGTGTCTGTTGTTTCCATCTTTATGTCCATGAGTACCCCATGTCTAGCTCTCACTTATAAATGAGAACATGTGGTATTTGGTTTTCTGTTTTTGCATTAATTCACTTAGGATGAGGGCCTCCAGTTGCATCCCTGTTGTGACAAACGACACGATTTTATTCTTTTGTATGGCTGCATTGTATTCCATGGCGTGTATGTGCCATATTTTCTTTATACAACCCACTGTTGATGGGCACATAGGCTGATTCCATGTCTTTGCTAATGTGAATAGCTCTGCAGTGAACATGCAAATACACGTGTCTTTTTGGTAGAATGATTTTTTTTTTCTTTTAGATACATCCCCAGTAATGTGATTGCTGGGTCAAATGGTAGTAGTTCTGTTTTAAGTTCTTTGATAACCCTCGAAACTGCTTTCCACAGTGGCCGAACTAATTTAGATCCTCAACAAAACACTAGCAAACTGAATCCAACAGCAAATCAAAAAGTCACCACAATCAAATAGGTGTCATTCCTAGGATGCAAGGTTTGTTCAACATATGCAAATCAATAAATGTAATTTACTTCATAAACATTATTAAAAGCTACATGATTATCTCAACAGTCATGGAGAAGCTTTCAATAAAATCCAACATCCCTTCATGATAAAAACCCTCAAGAAACTAGGCTTCAAAGGAACATAATTCAAAATAATAAGAGCCATAGCAAACATCACACTGAACAGGCAAAAACTGCAAGTATTCCCCTTGAGAACTGGAACAAGACAAGGATGCCCACTCTCACCACTCCAATTCAACAGAGTATTGGAAGTGATAGTCAGAGAAACTGGGCAAGATAAAGAAATAAAAGTCATCCAAATAGGAAATAAAAGCCATCCAAATAGGAAAAGAAGAAGTCAAACTATCTTTCTTCATGGATGGTGTAATTCTATACCTAGAAAACCCTAAAGATCCTGCCAAAAGGCTCCTGGAAATGATAAACGACTTTAGTAAAGTTTTGGGGTACAAAAATAAATGTACAAAAACCAGTAGCATTTCTATACACCAATAATATTTAAGCTGAGAACTAAATCAAGAATGCAATTCTATTTCCAACGGTCACAAAACATAAAATACCTAGGAATACATTCAACCAACAGGTAAACTATCTCTACAAGGGAAACTATAAAACACTGCTAAAAGAAATCACGGGTGACAAAAACAAATGAAAAAACGTTTCATGCTCATGGATTTAGAAGAATCAATACTGTTAACATGGCCATCCTGCCCAAAGCAATCTACAGATTCAAGGCTATTCCTATCAAACTACCAATGTTATTTTTTACAGAACTAGAAAAACTATTCAAAAATTTACATGAAACCAAAAAAGAGTCCAAATAGCCAAAGCAATCATAAGCAAAAAGAACAAAGCTGAAGGCATCATGCTCCCTGACTTCAAGATGTGCTATAAAGGTACAGTAACCAAAACAGCATTTTACTGGTGCAAAAACAGACCATGTACAGCAATGGAACGTATAGAGCAATGGAACAAAACAGAGAACTCAGAAATAAAGCTATACACCTACAGCCATCTGATCTTTTGAAAAGTTGACAAAAATAAGCAATGGAAAACGACACTTCAATAAATGGTGTGGGATAGCTGGCTAGCCATATGCAGAAGAATGAAACTGGACCCCTACCTTTCACCATATACAAAAATTAACTCAACATGAGATGGAAAGGCATAAGAATGATATAATGGACTCTGAGGTATTGGGGGAAAGAGTGGGAGGGCAGTCAGGGATAAAAGACTACATATTAGGAACAGTGTATACTCTTCACTTTATGGGTTCACAAAAATCTCAGAAATCACCCAGTAAAGAACTTATTCATGCAATCAAAACCCACCTATACTCTAAAAACTATTGAAATAAAAAAAGTAACTCAAGATGGATTAAATATTTAGATGTAAGACCCCAAACTCTAATAATACTAGAAGAAAATGTAGGAAACATTCTAGACATGGGCTTTGGGAAAGAATGACTAAGTCCTCAAAAGCAATTGTAACAAAAACAAAATAACAAGTGGGACCTAATTAAACTAAAGAGCTTCTGTGCAGCAAAAGAAACTATCAACACAGCAAACAGGCAATCTATGGAATGGGAGAAAATATTTGCAAAGTATGCATCTGACAGAGGTCCAACATCTAGAATTTATAAGGAATTTAAACAATTGAACACACACACACCCCATTAAAAATGGGCAAAAGACATGAACAGACACTCCTCAAAAGAAGAAATACAAGCAGTTAACAAACATAAAAAATGCTTCATATCGCTAATCATTAGAGAAATATAATGAGATACCATGTCACCTAAGTCGGAATGTCTATTATTAAAAAGTCAGCAGGGTATGGTGGTTCATGCCTGTAATCCCAGCACTTTGGAAAGCTGAGGTGGGAGGATCACTTGAGCCCAGGTTTGAGACCATCCTGGGCAAGATGGCAGGACCTCATTTCTACACAAAATAATTTTTAAATTAACTGTGTGCAGGGGCATGCAACTGTAGTCTCAGCTACTTGGGAGGCTAAGGTGGAAGAATCCTTTGAGCCCAGGAATTCAAGGTAGTAGTGAGCTATGATTGCACCACTGCACTCTAGCTGGATGGCAGAGCAAGAAAAAAAAAGTCAAAAACCAACAGATGCTGGCAAGGCTGCAGAGAAAATGGAAATTTTATGAACTGCAAATATGAATAAAGTATTTTTGATGAAAATATAGTGTTATAAGCGTAAACTATTATAAGTGAGAAATGGACCACTATACATTATACTATACGCATGAAATTCACCATTGTATGTCAAAGTCTTAGTACAAAGAAAAGTGAATTGTCTCAATAATTTTTATACCCATTACGTGATAAAATTTGAAATACCTTGGTGTTTGGGTTGAATTGTGTCCTCCCAAAATTTATATGTTGAACTCCTAACCTTCAGGACATCAAAATGTGACTGTATTTGAAGATAGAGTCTTTGCAGATGTAATTCATTAAGATAAAGTCATACTGCAGTAGGATGGGTTCTCAATAGAATAGAACTGGTGTGCTTTTTAAAGAATGCCGAAGAGAAAGAGACACATACAGACAGAGACCACGTGGAGACACAAGGAGAACACCATTTACAAGCCAAAGAATGCCGAAGGCTGCCAGCAAGCCACCAGAAGCTAGGGAGAGGCATGGAACAGATTCTCCCTCATAGCCCTCAGAAGGAAACAATACCACTTGCATCTTCATCTTGGACTTCCAGCCTCCAGAACTGCAGAATGATACTTTTTTGGTTTAAGCCACTTAGTTGGTGGTACTTTGTTATGGTAGCCCTAGCAAACTAATGTGCTTGGGATAAATAAAATGTATTATTAAAGTGAATTTCACCTGTTCTTTTTTTACTTTCAAAAAATGTGGTTAATAAGTCTAAAATCGTATATGTGGCGTGCACTTTATTTCTATACAATAGCTCTTTTCTAGGGGAAAAGTACAGATACTATAAGCACTTAAGACAAAGAGACCTGTGCTACTTAGAGAATTCAGGAAAATCTTCTCCAAAGACCTGAGGTTTAGATGAAGACTTTGAGATTCGTTAGGGTTTAAGTGATGGAAAAAGGTGAGTGAGATGTGGAAGGGCAGAATGCTCCTGGCAGAGGAAAGGGTTTGTACGAACACTTAGGCAGGAAAAAGTACAGCCCTTGCCAGAAACCCTCCTTGCCCGAACCCCCGCCTTGCCCAGGACAGCTGGCCAAAAGTTGTCATTCACCTGCTAGATTAACTACTCCCTGCAATCCTACCCCTGATCGCTGAGGGGCGCTGTAGCACAAAACCGCGGCACGCAGTTGTACAGAAGATTCAAAGACAATCAACAGCTTCTGGGCAACATCGTGCATAATTGAAAGCTTAGAGTAAATAATCTAATTATTTACATCTGTAAATAATTCAGGCACACTTGGAAGATAAGATGAGCCTATTACCAAATTGAACAATTTCAAGTTACTAAAGCACTCCCTAGTCATCACTCGAATAACGCATCTCCGGTACCCCAATTAGTCTGTGTTGGGTGTGACTTTCAGGGTGTCTTTTTCATGCCAGGCAATAGGACCAGTTTTTACTGGGTTATCAGAGACAACAACTCCAGCAACCCTGCAAGAATTTACCATAGGACCCAGAAGATTCTAATCTTTGTGCCCAGAAGAGGAATCCCCTCTCCACCCGAACACAGGGTGTGAACCCCAACGCTCTCAGCTGACAGCGTGGATGAGGCTGTGCTCAAGAAGATGACAGAATGAAAGCAAGGGCAGAGAGAAGGAGATTCGTGTATTCATTTCCAAGCTAAGCCCCGCTGCCTTAAATATATCTGGTTTCTTAACTGGGAAGGAAATTTCCTCTACGCTTTGAAAAATGGAAATGTAGTTGGTTAGCACTAGAAGAACATCTTTGAGGCAATCTATTTTTGAATGTAATCTAATTCCTCTCTAGCCCTATGCTCCATTGACAATTTGAACCATTGGAAGTCTCTATAGCATGAGATTTTCATTCATTCATTCATTTATTCACTTATTAACCCATTTATGGAGCCCAGAGAGGTTAGTGATGAAGGTTACAGAGACAATTAGTGGCTGAGCCTATCTTTTTTGGCTAAAGTCTCATTCCCTATGATGAAAGCAGAATTTTTGTGTGTGTGTAACAGACAGGGTCTTGCTATGTTGCCGGTCTGGTCTTGAACTCCTAGGCTCAAGCAATGTTCTCGCCTCAGCCTCCCAGCTAGCTGGAACTACACGCATGCTCCACCATGCTCAGCTAAGGAAGCAGAATTTAAGAAGCCAAACTTCAAACTATGACAGGAGTAACCTTGGCCTAGACCAGAGATCTGAATGACCCCAGGGGCCTAGAGATCTTTTGGTCCTCCCTGGTTTCTCCTTGTACGGCTTGTCCTTTTCATTAATGCTTATCCCAGATGCTCCAAACTCAATGCTGTCTAGGAAACGTCCTTAGTCTCACTGTGAGGATGCTGGGATGAACGTGGGTCCTTTCTTTATTCTTTCATTTATTTATCTATTGAATATTTGAGAGATTATGCTCCAACCGGGACTGGGCTGAGCCAGGAAACCATAACAGTAAACCAGGCATCATGAGCTCTGCCCTTGGGCTTCTTCAGGAACATGCCATTTCAATGCCATCCACTCATTCTGCAGTAGGAGCTTTTCTAGGCCTTTGGGACTGAGCAGAGAATAAGATAGGCAAGGACTCTGCCTCTGTAGAGGTCACATTCTAATAAGGCAAACAAACATTAAACAAATGTGTGAGCAAGCAATATATACTACGCTGAGTAGTGGGAACTGTTTACAAAGAAAAAGCTGTGTGCACAGATGGAAGGTGATGGAGGTACCATTTTAGATGAGGTGGGCAGGGAAGGCTGTCCTAAAAGTGGGACCTTTAAGGAAAGATATGAATAAAGCTAGGGTGAGCTGTTGCTGAGTGAAGATGAGTAATGGGCTCTTGTTCCTCACAAGGGTGAAATTGACAATGGAAGAATCTTGTGGGGTCTCGGTTCCTGCAGCACCCGAGTGGGGGTCTTCCTGGCATCACCCTGTCTGCTCCCCCTGGCCTAATGATGTTGTGTCTGAAGTTGCTCAGTGTCCTCTTCTGCTGACGGCAGTGCAGCCAGGGGACTGTAGAGACCCAGGTGGAATAGTCAAAGTCAGAGTGACAGGAAGGAGGCTCGCCACACGAGATCGCATCCCTCCTACCTCCTGGGAGTTCTTCATCCGTTGAGGAGAGAGGAGTGTCATTTCCCAGAACTGCATGATCAGAACCTAATTATCCTTGGAGCCATGAGTTTGAGCAGTGGGATTCCTGTCATCTGGCACTGGGAAATGGGTCAGCTGCCAGGACAGAATGTGCTGCTCTCTTGAAGTGGGCAGCCTTGCCGGGCATGTGCCGCAGGGCTGGTCCGCTCAACTTTGGTACAGGAACACTTGCAGACAACTCAACACACCTATGCTCAGCACCTTATTATAAAAGAAACCATGGACACCAAATTTTCTACACAGAGAGCAGTGATCTGGTTCTATTACTTACTCTCCCAGAGGCACCTGCCCTCACCAAACCCAGCAGGCCCCTCTAAGTCCCCAACCTTCTCAGAGCCAGCACATACCAGAACTGGAGGCTGCTTCCGTGCCACTCCCCTCTTTGCATCAGGACAATGTCCATCTTCTTTCAGCTTCTACTTTCTGGTACCTCCTCCCCCAAAGCCCACAAGCATTATGACATGCAAAGCTCTGGGCTCGTGAGGCCTGGAGCTCCCACATGGAGACATGAGACCCAGAGACGTTCAATTGATTTATCCAAAGCCAAGCACTTGTTTCAGGGCAGAGCCAGGCCCTGGGCTCTTCCTTCTGGTCAAGGGTACCTCCATCCTCTCTCCATTCTGCCCTTTGCTTTCTCTTTCATAGGGTTTGGTCTTCTCTGCAGCTTCTTAAGCGGTGCAGAGTAAGGGAAGTTCCATCTCGGCCTGTTCTGTCTCAGCCAGGGTGCCTGTGCTCCATGAAAACTCAACAGATTTGATTTGAATCACCAGCCTGTGAAAGGCCAGAGCCCTGCCCATAGTTTCTGCAAATTCTCCACGCTTGGGTTTTCAGGGTACCTCTGCCTGGGCTCCTGTTCCAGGTACACAGTCTGTTTCACCCAGTGTGGGCCCTAATGTGAAGGCTGCTTTATTGATTTTCACACACACACACACACGCGCACACACACACACACACACGCACATCATTCGTTCAGATCATGTGTGCTTTTGGTAGTTTTTCTGAAGGTTGGGGAGTCATGAGAAAGAACTTATAGCAAGCAGAGCCTTCCTTGTCTCTCTCCACCTCTGCTCTGCACTCTCTCTTCCTATTTTTCCAGCCCATTTGCACCCCCAGTGAAACAGATTCTGCTTTTCTGCTACAAGACAGCCTTGACATCTCATGCTCGTGGTATTTTTCCAAACAGACCCACTGCTCTCCCTGAGTGAATAAACAGGTCTCCACCTTTAAAACTAGCAACGATCTCTCCCCTTCTCTCTCCAACACTCCGTTCTAACCCCAGCCTCTTGTCTGCATTTGAAACTCAAATTTCCAACTGGCCTCTGAGCATGCCTAGCGAAATGTTCGACAGTCCACCCAGGGGTGACCCACCACTCTTCTTCTCCACTCCTGCTCTTCATCCTCATCCTGCTGTGTGCCCCCCTGGCCAGCCATGTTGTTAGCCTCACATTTACCCATGTCAGCAGACCTTGTAGGGCTGGGAATTGGCTTTCAAGTTGGATCATCTCACTTTGAAAACTGAATCTGCCACTGCCTGTGCATCCTTAGGCAAATTATTTCATTTCTCTGAACCTCAGACCGTTTACTACATATTGAGAATAATAATACTGATATATGGTTTGACTGTGTCCCCACTCAAATCTTATATTTAAGTGTAGCTCCCATAATTCCCTCACGTCGTGGGAGGGACCCAGTGGGAGATAATTGAATCATGGAGGCAGTTTCCCCCATACTGTTCTCGAGGTAGTGAATAAGTCTCATGAGATCTGATGGTTTTATAAGGGGAAATCCCTTTCACTTGGCTCTCATTCTCTTCTCTTGTCTCCCGCCACGTGAGATGTGCCTTTCACCTTCTGCTGTGATTGTGAGGCCTCCCTGGCCATGTCAAACTGAGTCCATTAATCTTCTTTCTTTTGTAAATTGCCCGGTCTCAGGTATGTCTTTATCAGCAGCTTGAAAATGGACTAATACAAATACCTCCTGGGCAGAACTGTTTCAAGTCTTAGGTAGGATAAACTTACATAAAGTGTGTGGCACATAGTAGGAACTAGAAAAGTGTCAGTTATTATTTCTGCTGTCATTAATCAGTGGCTTTACTCATTCCATTCCATGCGAAATGTCCCTCTCCTGGTATCTGTCTGCCGAGGTCCTACTCATCCTTCATGGCCCAGCTCCAATGTTAGCAGTCCCAGAAAGTCAGTCTGACCTTGCAAATTAGAGGCAATCACTACGTCTTCTGTATATTTATAGTCCTCTGTGTTATCAACCCTTGTGAGGCAGCAAACTTATAAGGAAAATGAGTGGACACAGTGGCTTACCCCTGTAATCTCAGCACTTTGGGAGGCTGAGGCAAGAAGATTGCTGAGGCCAGGAGGTCGAGGCTGCAGTGAGCTATGATTGTGCTGCTGCACTCCAGCCTGGGTGACAGAGCTAGACCCTATCTCCAGCCTGGGTGACAGAGCTAGACCCCATCTCACAAAAAAAAAAAAAAAAAAAAGGAAGAGAGAGAGAAGGAAAGGAAGAAAGAAAGATGAAGAAAGAAAAAAGGAAGATAGAAAGGGAGAGAATCTCACAAAAAAAGGAAGAAAAAAGAAAGAAAGAAAGAAAGAAAGACAAATTACTGCTACTAGTCTCTTGAGTTCAGCCAGAAAGACCTGAAGATTTTCTCTGACAACTTTTACTGAGTTTCTCTCAATTTTTGTCGACTGATCAAGCCCAAATGTCTTTCTTTTCAGTATCAATTGTCCCAAGCTTTCTAGCATTTCTTCAGCTACTTGCACACTGTATTTATCTGTTGCAGAAGTGCGAGCCCTCGGAGAGGAGCTCAGAAGCCTCAGGAATCTTTGTAGCTTCAACCCTTTACCCAGGGTTTGCCATTTCCAAGGAGCTCAATAGATATAGATTGAAAATGCTCAATAGATGTTTATTGAATTAGCTAGTGAAGTAGGAAAGAACAAAATTCAGTAAGAGGCAGTTATGAACTCCTGTTAAACAGTGAATTCCTAGGGAGAAATCACTGTAAATACTTTTTTGGGTCCAGAAAGCCTGGAGATCTGTAACAGCTTTGACTGAGATCCTCTGAGCTCATGTCCCCTGACCAAGCCCAAATGTCCTCCTCACCATTTGTAGCAGACCTGGAGAATCGCAGCTCAGAACTGGCTGCCAGTGCCTGGGAGTGTGCTTAGCTCACTGCCTCGAGCTCTCAGCCCCTCCGGATTCTCCTCAGCTTACAGGGAGCAAGGGAACCTGGCCCTGTATGTAACTAAGCAAGGCCGCGGTCCAAGGACCCAGCCTCTTCCCCTGGAAATGGGATTCCTCCCACACGCGGTCTCTGCTTCAGAGCTCCCTGCTGGCTGGTAGGGAGTTTATCCGGTCTGTGGTGCTTCTCCTCTTTTTCTTTTATCAATGTCACTTCCTAATAAGGCTTTCGCATTCTCAATACCAGCTCAGCCTCTACTTCCCAAAGATCCCAAAGAGCACACCACTACAGGCCAGTGTCTCCAGGGAGCTTGCAGAGAGCCTGGAGGAAGACTGACCTCATTTTCCAGGAGCAGTGCTCATTTCCAGCAGGTGCAGAAACATGCAATACTGAGCTGATCTGACAGCACCAGTCGTGTGGGCATCAGAAGCTTTGTCCAGTGGCCTGGCCTGCCCATATACCAGAAGGACACCAAAAGTCCTTTGGTTTTGCTGGGGGAATCCAGCTCTAATTACATTGTCCAAAATGTGATACTGTAGTAAAATCGATCAAAGAGAATGCTGTTCTCGTGGTAAACTTCCTGATTTCCCAAATGAGCCTACACGCAAGACATTATTGATGAATCCTATTATTTTTCTCAGAGGATAAAAGATAAAAATAAATAGGGCTGTCTTGGATTGTAGTCCCCAGGGAGCTGCCGAGGCTCATACTTGAATGTGGAGGAATGTGCAGAGAGGCTGGAGAGTTTTACCATCTATACCTTTGCTGGTCTGGAGGCTCCAGGGTTCTCCCTGATGTCCAAAGGTGACTATGTCTTTTCCACTATGCCCCTGTCAACATTCAGGGATTCTCTCTTAGATCTTGGGAAGGCTCGTCTCTTGCCACGTCTCATTTGGATCAAGGGGGAATTTGCAGAGGGCTTCCATTCTCCACTCCCACTTTTGCACTCAGCTCATGCCCGAAGGGATATCTGGACAGCTTCATTGTAAAGTTTATGTGTGTCTGCAAGTCATCAAGACCCACCCTCAGAGGACCTGAAGAATGGTCATATTTAATACTGCTTGTGAATGATGTTCCAACATCAAAGAGATGCCTTCAAATAATTCGAGGTTCTGCCTTCTAGAACTTTGTGGAAAGCAGTGATACTCTTTTTCCCTCTTCAATATTCTCCAGCAGCTTTGTTGATAGAATAGGACAACTCCATCCAATTCTGCTGTTGACATTGGCTGCCTGATCACATAACCTAGCCAAGCCTCGGTTTCTTCCTCTGAAAACTTCTGTTCTAGGGTTACGTGAGCTGCTACGGAGATAATGGAGATGAAAAGACATTGTAACCTGTAAAACCTCTATATGAACATCAGATAGTATTATTGTAACCTTAAGAGCTACTTTACTTCTCCTCCCAGGGAAGGTAAGTATCCCAACATAGGGATGCTGGAAATAGGAACTCTCCCAGAAGTTTATGTATAGCAGAGGGCAAGCCTTTGTGTGACATGAGCTAAGACAGCCTGCTGAGGACAGACTTGAGATTTACAACCATCCTTTCCTTGAAATGACCGCTCCTGTGTGTGTCAGCATTTGGGCCAACAGACACGCCCCCTTGCCCTTCCTTAAATGATGGATCACCCACTCTCCCACCAAATTAGCAGTCTTCAGGAGCCACATAAATTCTAGGCTCCAGTGTTATTGTAACAACAGAGAACAAAGAATCTTGAGGTTTGTTTAAGAACTGGAGATTTATCTCAGCACAGTGGCGGGTCTGGCCTTGTCCTTGTGGAAGGGCAGTGGTGATTGAGTATGCTGGAGTTTCCCCCATCTCGTCCTTGGGCTGGGCTCCTAAGACACTGCCTCGTGGCCTGGAGGCTGCTAACCCCGGAGTGCAAGAGGCAGCCCTGGAGTTGTTGCAAGTGCAGGACAGGCTGAAGGCAGCAAGCGTCGCCTTGTTCACAGTGGACGCCCATAGTCTAGCATGGTGCCTGGTTATGGGAACTGCTCAGGAAATGCTTATTGAACGATTAAACTAAGCTCCCCAGCTTTCAGAGAAATGCACAGAGACTGTCTTTTGGGACTGTGGAAAGTGTTGGGGAAAAACGAAAACACTTGTGTGATGCCAGGGGGCTGTTTTGACATAGAAGAGTTTTATTTTCTTCGTACATTTTAAGCTACTTGAGGAGAATATCTCTATCTTCTCTCTCTATGTATTTACCTATATCTATCTGTCTGTCTACTGCCTATCTATCTATCTATCATCTATTTTTTGTTGGAAATGGAGTCTCGCTCAGTTGCCCAGGCTGGAATGCAGTGGTGCGATCTCGGCTCACTACAACCCCCGCCTCCAGGGTTCAAGCGATTCTCCTGCCTCAGCTTCCCCGTAGCTGGGATTACAGGTGCCTGCCACTACACATGGCTAAGTGTTTTGAACTTTCAGTAGAGACGGGGTTTCACCATGTTGGCCAGGCTGGTCTCGAACCTCTGATCTCAAAAGATTCTCCCGCCTCAGACTCCCAAAGTGCTGACATTACAGGTGTGAGCCACCATGCCCAGCCTCATCTATCTATCTAATCTATCTGCCTGTCCATTCATCCATCCATCTATCCACGTCTATATCCATATCGTATCCATATTTATATCTATATCTATAGTGATTTGTGGCTCTCAATAAACAGGTAGAGACCAACTAGCTAGCCACTTAGTTAACTAACTTGTACTGCTTATAGGAATGTTCACATTCTTCAAGTGACTTCATCCTTCAGGCAATCCAAACTGAGGTGCATTGTCCTCTCCTATTTGCAGAAGAGGAAATCAAGGCCTTACAACGGTGAAACTGAGATTCAAATCATGCCATGCTCCTTCACTGCACCCCTTCTCGCTTGGTGAGCTTTGGAAAGCCTGCTTGTCTTCCGAGCAACTCTTCCTATAAGATGTAGGTGAGGTGAAGAGGAGACACCCACAGCCGGGCCTGTAAGTAGCGGTGGAATCCTTTGTCCGTGTTCTGATTTCAGGAACTCTGAAATTCCTTCTGTGGTGATTAGTTTCAGTCTGAGAGCTATGTTCAAACACAAACATCCCTGGGAAGTCTAACCCAATAAACAAGCAATCATGGGATTAAATGTGGATGCATTTTGGACACTTTTCCCCAAAGACATTTTGATGTGAGCTAGGATGGGTTGAACAGAAGGCATCAGATCACAGAATAACTCAGATGCTAAAGAACGGAAAAATTATAAATCCCAAATATATTTAATTTAGCCTTAATTAAAATTAAGTTGAGACCAGAGGCCACAGTCTTTAATAGCAAAAATCTTGAGAGGATATAAGACCTTTCAGAATGCAAAGAGTTGGATTAACCATGGTTTGTGGATAAGAGAAGAGCTTAGGGGATATTTACAGACCCCTTATTATAAATTTAAGTTAAATCTCTGCTTATTCCACAACTCGTTCGCCTAAAGTAGAATTTCTGCTAAGTCTGTTTGCTAAGAAGAGCAAAGAGAGTTCCCATAAAGTTATTATGTTACTTGTAAACTTGAGATTGAAAGTTTGTTATATAGAAAACTGTGCTTGTTGGCCCGGCTCGGTGGCTCACGCCTGTAATGCCAGCACTTTGGGAGGCTGAGGCGGGCAGATCATGAGATCAGGAGATCAAGACCATCCTGGCCAATATGGTGAACCCTGTCTCTACGAAAAATACAAAAACTTAGCCGGGCGTGGTGGCACATGCCTGTAATCCCAGCTACTCAGGAGGCTGAGGTGGGAGAATCACTTGAACCCGGGAGGTGGAGGTTGCAGTAAGCCAAGATCATGCCACTGCACTCCAGCCTAGGTGACAGAGTAAGACCCTGTCTCAAACAAACAAACAAACAAACAAACAAAAACAAAAAAACCCCAACCCCAAAACCAACCAACCAACCAAACAAAAACACAACTGTGCTTGTCTTAGGGGGTTGACTTTACTCACACTCTCTAAGACTGGGCAGGTTCTCCTAGAACTAGGAACACAGCTAAAGACATTCTATCTTGTAAACATAAATGGAGTGTAAAAGAAAGTGCATAATAATGTGACTCTGATTAACTTTTTTGCACAGTGCAGAACTTCAGAATAAGTAAAAGAAAACAATGATGAAGGTAAAAGCATGTAATAATGAAATAGAAAACCAAGATAGAATACAAAAAAGCAACAAAGGCATAACTTGATTCCTGGAGAAAACTAATCAAATCGACAAAACTCTGACAGTCTTGATCAAGAAAAGAAGAGATGACATAAAGGGGAGAGGAGCAGAATTTCAAAACCCCCTTCACAAAGAGGATGGAAAGAATGTTACGAAATTGGGGAGAGAGGGAAAAATCTCCGTTAAGGGGTTTTGTTAGCCCTGGTTGTTCCAGTAGTGTGGTATGTTTATCTCTAAACCACTCAGAGTGGCTGGGAGAACGGAATATTCTGGAATGCTCCAGTCTAGATGACATGTGTACTTCTGGGAGATGAAGGCATTCATCAAGTGAGCCACAGACTGAATGCTGAGGAGGAGTGATTCTCTCCAAAGAAAAGTCATGCCCTGTTGTCATGAGAAGGAGCAGCTGGTGCAGGGTAACACAAATCCCACAGATGCATTACACTGGTGATGGGGAGGAGGTAACAAAGGTCACCAGAAACCAATGCCAGGGTCCTGAAGGCCCTTGGGTTGATTTAGGAATCTGAGTAAGATATCCACAGGCAGCTCTTCAAGAACATGATGCAATCTAAGAGGCCAATCAGGGATAGATTCAGAGTGAGTTCCAAGCTCATGACACCAACTGAGTTTATGAAGAAAACAAGCGGTGGGAAGCCAGAAACAGGATCTACATTTGGTCAGCAGCCAACCACAAGAATAGCACATTGGGGTGAGGTGGTCAAGCAGGGATTGACATACTCTATGCTTTAAACAAAACAAAACAAAAAGGACAGCCAGATGCGATGGCTCATGCCTGTAATCCCAGCACTTTGGGAGGCTGAAGCGGGTGGATCATGAGGTCATGAGACCATCCTGGCCAACATGGTAAAACCCGTCTCTACTAAAAATACAAAAAATTAGCTGGGTGTGGTGGCAAGCGCCTATAGTCCCAGCTACTCAGGAGGCTGAGGCAGGAGAATTGTTCGAACCTAGGAGGCGGAAGTTGTAGTTAGCTGAGATCGCGCCACTGTACTCCAGCCTGGGTGACAAGAGCGAGACTCCATCTCAAAAAAAAAAAATGGACAATTTTTTTTTCTTTTTCACCCCAAGGAATCTAGTTTGTAGCCATTCAAGCCAGGTGCTCTTGATGTTGGATGAATAATTTTGTTTTAGTTGTTACAGCAAGCATCAGGATCAGAAGCTTTAGATGTTAGTGAAGGCTTTCCAAAGCTTCTAGCTGTGGTGAGAAGAACAGGTGGGGGGTGGGGATGAAGTTAGATTGGAAAATGGGGGGTAAGAGAAGAGAGGGAGGATAAGCAGCATGATGAGGCATCTGAGGTTCTTACAAGATTCACAGTTTGATGTAGAGTTTAAAGCCTATTTTTGGTCCTAAAATGGAATTCCCAAACTGTGATATTCTTAGTCATATTCTTCTGTAAGATTTCTGTTGCTTCTTACTGATTGCACCTGAGAGATATTGTCTCTCTAATGTCTGTATTTCTGAAATGTCATTCATTCATTCAATCAACCAATGTTACATGGAGGGCTTAGCAAGAGGGAATCACAGACAGCCATATGGTCTGAAGATTTCCCATCCACCACCGCCCATCTCCCTCTTCCCATCCTGACTGGGCTTCTAGTTGCCAGCTCAACATCTGCACATGGAGGCCTCACGGACATTTAAAACTCAACATCCCCAAAAACTAATCTCCTGATACTTCTCTTCCAGCCAAATCCTCTCCTCTTCTAGGAGTTCTCATCTTAAGAAATGACACCTCCATCCACCCACTGGCTCCAGCCAAAACCTGAGAGGTGTTCTTGCCATTTCTTTCCACTTCTCTCCTAAATTCAACCAGCAGCAAGTCTTGTTGATCCCTCCTTCAAGATACACCTTGAGTCCACATCCACTCTTCCATGCCACCTGTCAAGTCCCAGCTGCCATCATCTCTCCCCAGGACTAGTTCAATGGAACCAGTTTCCGTTCTCCACTCAGCAGTCAGAAATAACTGATGTATAAAGGATAGCATGCCACTTCTCTGACTGACATCTTTCAATGGCTCCCTCTGGCATTTAGAACAACATACAGGCTTTTTGCCTTGGCCTGCAAGGTCCTGCACAATTTAGTTTCTTTCTGCTTTTCCGACCTCATTTCATCTCTTCCTCCCCTCACTCTCCATGCTTTGGCCACACAGGCCTGCGTTCAGATCCTTACGTGTGCTCAGCATTTGTTGGTCTTGGTGAGTTCACGCATTCCATGCTTTCTGCCTGCTCCGTCCCTCCCTTTTTGCCTCTGCTTACTGCCCATAGCCAGCCTGCACTTGTCTGTCCTTTCTTATCTCAAAGCACTCAGCTAAGTTCTCAGAAAGGCTTCCAACATCTGATAGGATTTGGTTGTGTCTCCACCCAAATCTCATCTTTAGTAGCTCCCATAATTCCCATGTTGTAGGAGGGGTCGGGTGGGAGATAATCGAATCAACAGTCTGGCCGTTTCCTGCATAGTGTTCTGGTGGTAGTGAATGAGTCTCATAAGATCTGATGATTTTATTAGGGGAAACCTTTTTTGCTTGGTCTTTTCATTCTCTCTTGTCTGCCACCATGTAAGACCCGCCTTTCTCCTTCCACCATGATTGAGGCCTCCCCAGCCACGTGGAACTGTGGGTCCATTAAACCTCTTTTTCTTTATAAATTACCCAGTCTCCACTATGTCTTTATCAGCAGCATGAAAACGGACTAATACACACCTCAATTAGGTCACCCCTCTTCTCTTCTTTCATATGCTCTATCAATATTTGCAATTGCATACTGATTTGCGCATTCTTTTAGTGTAAAGCTGTCTACAATGAAGGTGGGGACGATGTCTGTCTTAGTTATTGTTTTATTATTGATGCCCAGCACATAGTAGGTTCTCAGTTAATACTGACGGAATGAACTGACAAGCAGCTGAACGTGAGAGTGCATGAATGCACGAATGAATACCATTTTGAGCTTCCAACACATGTAATCATATAAAGTAGAACAGGTTTGAGACTTTAGAGACGGCCACTCCAGCCTGCACCATTTCAGCCACTGTAGGAACGTGTGTTATTCATGTCACCAAGACATAGCTTGAGTAAGCGTACATCCAAACAAGGATTTTTACATTTTCAAAAACTCTTGCTATTTCCTGAAACAGATTGTGTCTCTCTGATTGTCTATTAAGTTTTTTTTTTAAACTGCTGAGGAACTTGGAACCACACCAAAGTAATCTGCATTTCCATTTTTATATTTTAATTTATAAACTGCGCCTTATAATTTACAAGCACTCACTTAGTGTCTCTAGCAGAGCCGAAACAAATACTAACTCTGCCAACTGTGCTACTCCAGCCTGCTCGCTGCACCATTCCTATCGGGAACCTTTGAGTTTTTCAGGTTGGAGAGGGTGGGCTAGAGCTAGCCCTAGCTTGGGGAAGTTAAGGTTAGTAACAATGACAATATGTCACATTTATTTAGGAAAGGGTGAAGAAGGGTTCTTTATTCACGTTTTATAGATGAAAAAATAGAAGCTGGAGATGGGAATCACATGACCAAGAAGGTTTGCTTGTGACCGATGAATCTGGCCAACAGTCTGCATCTCTGGAATTCCTCACGCCAAGGGTCTTTCTGGAACACTAAGCCAGGCTCTCTCAACCTCGACTCTAGCACCATTTTGGCCTGGATCATTCTTGCCGAGTATTGCAAGATGTTTAGTAGTGTCCTCAGCCTCTACACATTAGACGCCAGGGGGACCCATTCCAAATGTCTCCAGGCATGCCCAAGTGTCCCCTGAATTACCCACAACTGAGAACCACAGTACAAGACCGTGACCCTGACTTTGATTAAAATGGAGGCACAGAAGTCAGGAAAACCCATCTCCCTTCATAGTCCTCTCCCCCCACTTCTCTACAATCTAGCCACATAGAACTCTGCTCCAACACTCATTGCCTCCTTTGTGGTATTAAGCACTTTACTTTCTTGATCTCATTTAACCCCCCCAAAATGGTTACAACAACCTCTTGTTTACAGGTGAGGAAATCGAGGTTTAGAAAGACCACAACTTGCACAGCAGTGAGTGGCAGGCTGGGACTACACGATGACACAGCAGGGAGTCGCAGGCTGGGAGGCAAACCCCAGACTGTCTAGTCCTGGGGCCAGCATTTAGCTACCCCACCCTGCTCCCTCCACCTTCCCACTCTCACAGGTGAGAAATAGATTTTCTTTTTCTGGGTCAGCAGGGAGTGCTGTGTTTCAGAAGCCTCGCTCCTCTGCTCTATAGAGCAGTAGCGCATCCCTCTTAAGGCAAACGTTTTTCAGGTGCACAGTACACACATCCATGATTGTGGGTCTGCATGTCTGTCGCCATGCAAATCCAATTCAACCCAGGCTGTGGTCTGTGTCCTGAGCCCCTAACACTGGGCCTTGCTGAGTACTGCATTTGTAAAACGCGTTTTCCATACAGCGGCGAGGGTTAGACACAGCAGCCAGTTGTGGAGTATGATCCCCCTGGCCGTGTCCTCTGTGAACTTGGGCAAGATAAAAACTTCTCTGAGCCCAATGTTTCCACCCATAAAATGGAAGGACTCATTTCTCAGGACAGATGGGAGAATTAAATGATGATAAATGCAGACTAGTTTGCACTGATGCCAGGCAGGTGCTGGACACATGGTCCCCAGCAGGGAGTGTCTAACTCCCTACATGAAGTTGCCTACACAAAGCTCCCTTTCATTCCTGAACCTCTTTTGGTCAGTCTGTGACCCCCATGTACCCAGTGGAGTTACTCTTTTAGGATTGTCTGTCCAGCTAGACTGTAAGCTCCCTGAGGACAGAGGCTGTTCCTTTGTTCCCTCCCACAGCAGCCAGCCTGATAGTGTTCTTATGGATCCTGTCAGTGGATCACCAACAATAATTGCTGAAGAAGCAACAGTGTGATTCCTATTTTTGCATTGGGTACTGCCTTTTCAGGGTAGGTTTTAGCATCTGCGATGCTTTTCCTCGGTTTGCAGCGGAGCAGTGGTGCTGTGATTCCCTTCTTCGAGAAGTTCAGGCTATTAGCAGTTACTTTGCTTCCGCTTTGGTCATTTTCTTTGATTTCCCCAGCCGCACACTACCTGTTTTAAGATTCCAGCTCATTGCTTCAAACTTAAGGAGTTGAAGAGGGGCTCAGGAGGGCCTAGTTAGCTAGCCTTCAAGGCTCGGATCCCCATCCTACCCAGTCGGGAGCTGCTGGACCGCCAGCCAGTCAGGATGCTTTCTGGGCTTCAGCGGCCTCATCAGTAAATTAAGGATACTGATGGGACCTGCCTCAAAGGGTAAGGCCATGAAGAGCACAGTGGCTAGAAGGTATCACACCCTCAGTCTACTAACCCTCGTCTGACTGGGGCAGTGGGGTGGCCCGTGAGCAGCTGAGCGAGGGGAAACTTTTCCCGGCTTTCCAGCTCTTTAGCAGGCAGCAGGCAGGGCCCAGAGCGCCGGGCGTGCAGGCTGCAGAGGCTTTGCTTCCCCACGTTCTTCCCATGGGGACGGCTGGCTGGCTTCAGTAACCCCTGGTGCTGTGGGAACCGGAGCCAGACCTCACTGCTCCACCGCGGAAGATGAGCAAAGCCACCCTCCTGACCCCGCTGCATGCACTTCATCATTAACAAAGGCTGCTCAAAAGTCTCTCCTCTTCAAAGCACTCAGGGCTGCCTCCCCCCCCGGTAATCAACCCAGTTCTCCACACCCCCCCACCCCGCGACTTTATTTATTATCTGTCAGAAAGGAGCCCAGTGCCCTCCCCGGGTTATACTCCTGGAGGGACTGCAGGCATCGGGTCCTCCACCGCTCGCCAGGCCCCCAGGGGGTCTCCACCCGGCTCGGCCCCTCCCCCAAGGTCACCCAACTTTTCCCTCCGTCCCTGCGCTCCGGCCGGGGCAGGAGGGGGTGGCGGGGTGGGGACCGGGTGGGGTGCCCTAGGGGCGGCGCTGGCCCCCTCCCCCGCGGGGCGGGCCCCGCCATGCATTATTCATTGGCCAGAGCCGGGCTGCGGGCGCGAGTGCTGATGTCAGGCAGGCGCGAGTGCGGCGGGCGCAGCGGCGGCGGCCGCCCAGCAGCCCGGGCTCGGGTGGGGGGGCGCCGAGTGGGGGTGGCGGCCAGCATGCTGCTCGGCTGCGGCTCGGCCTCCCACACCGGCGGCGCCCTCGTCCTCGCCAGCAGCGGCGGCGGCGGAGCAGCGAGAGGCACCCGCGTCTGCAGCGGCGCCGGGTCCGAGCGCGCGGCGCAGCGGCGGGGGTCGGGGCCAGGGCGGGGAGCGGGGAGCCGGGACCCGGCATGGCGCTGCGGAGAGGCGGCGGCGGGGCGCTCGGGCTGCTGCTACTGCTGCTGGGCGCCGCGTGCCTGATCCCGCGGAGCGCGCAGGTGAGGCGGCTGGCGCGCTGCCCCGCCACTTGCAGCTGTACCAAGGAGTCCATCATCTGCGTGGGCTCTTCCTGGGTGCCCAGGATCGTGCCGGGCGACATCAGCTCCCTGTGAGTGGGACCCCTCCAGCCCCTACCCCGCCCCGCCCCACCCTTCGCCCGCCGCCGCGAGGGAGTTGCCTCTGGCGCCGGGGCAGCGAGACCCTGACCCACTCCCCGGGGCCCTTCTTTACGTTGAGTGGGGGACGTGGGTGGAGTGTTGGCCCCGGGGAGGATGGTGAGAACCTGAGCCCCACAATCTGGGAACCTAGACAGGTCCCTGGGGCAGTGTTTCTCACAATGTGGCCCGCGGGCCACTTGCATCAGACTCACCTGGGGAAGCTTGTGCCAATGCAGAATCCGGCTGCTCTGAAGCTGTCTTTGGAGTGCAGCCCTGGAGAGTGCATCTGACGTCCCCGGGCGACTCAGGGGTGCATTAAAGTTTGAGAGGGGGTGTGTGTGTTTGTGTGTTTGCGGGTTGGGGTTGTGTGATTGTGCAGGGGCGTGCATAGGAGCAACTGAACACGACCTGATTGAGTGCAAACTGGGAAGAGTGAGGCCTCACCGCCCCACGTCAGGTCTGGGGTGAACGTTCACCCGTGGTCTCCTCCTAACTTCTCCACATCGCAGGTTGCACAAAGCCGAGGTCAAGGCAGGCAGGCTTTGGAAGCCGAGGGGCCGCCCCACGTGGCCTGGAAGAGGGGGTCGTAGAAGGCTTGGCAGAGGTTTAGGGCATGTTGGGCACCTAGCCCAGTGGCCAAGTGCTTTGAAGCCAGCCTGACTTCTTGCCCTGAGGTCAGGTGGGCTTCTTGCCCCCTTTCCCCTTCACACAGTTGTGTTGGCTGCGTTTTCAGCAGGAGGAACCCACAGGAAAGGGCTTCACATGATTTATCCACCTGCCGAGAGGTGTTTTCACCCTGCCATCACCTGGCCACTCACGCCAAATGACCAGCGGTGGAAGGGGCTGTTGGGCTGGATCTTTACTGCTAGGACGTTTCCTGCTAAGACCACTCTACTGTTCCAGGCCAAGGTGCCTGGGTGCCCATTCAGCGGTGGAGGCAGGGAATCCCCGGGGTGACGTTGCTTGCACTCAAGGTACTTTCTTGTGTCCAGCGCTCCCCCACCATCCATCCAAGGCAAATTGTAGAGGCCTGGACCCAGCAGTGAGGGGGTTCCCATTTGCATTGATTGATAGAAAGTCAGAAGAGTTTGGCTGGTGGGAACAGAGGACCTTTTGGATTCTTAATATTGCCAAGTTGGGTGACATGGAGGATTCCAGAAATTAGAGTTCCCCTTATTAAATCCTTCAGACCAGCGGCTGTGAGTGATCTGCATGTGAACTGAAAGGAATTCTGAAATAATGTATTCAGATCCTGCTGTGGCCAGAAAGGATAGGGGCCTGGGGGCAGAAATAAAGCCAAGCAGTCTTGCCAGCTAGTTGACCATTTTATCTGGCAGATGGCATTGCCTCTTCCCACATAGGGGAGTTCAGGTGTCTGTGAGTCTTTCCCCAGGGCCTTCCTGGTGCATTTAATCAAAAGTGCTCCGACTGTCTTTCAGAGATGGGCTCCGGAGAGGAATGCTTAATCCTACCCCAGGTTTCATAGGCCAACGGTAACGCTATGTCTACACAAACAGAATCAGGGGCGGAGATGAAGTGATTATCCATTTTCAGGCAGGGGACTCCCGTAGTTAAGAAAAGGAAGTGAGGAGATTGATTGAAACCGACTGAGATAATGTCTGTGGAAGGAGCTGATGGTAAAGGTTTCTGTTATTCAGACTAGTTTTCATATTGATCTGATTCATTGGGAAGTGGCTTCTCTCTTCTCCTGCTTACCCTGGGAGAGATCCTGGCCAACTGTGCTATGCCTCACTCCTGAGAGTCAGGGTTTGAAGTACAGGTGCAGGCAGAGGTCGATTGCCCACCCCGCCTGACTTCCTAATAGAAACCTATGCCTACTTTTATCCATCTTTTGCCCATAGGAGCCTGGTAAATGGGACGTTTTCAGAAATCAAAGACCGAATGTTTTCCCATCTGCCTTCCCTGCAGCTGCTGTGAGTATGGGAAGATCCCTCTGCGCAGTGGGGGGCCCTGAGGTGCCATCCTTGAAGGGCAGTCTCTGCCTCTTTGGTATGAGTCCTTCCCAAAGTACCCCAGCTCTGTGAGTAGACCATGGCTGCCTCTTGGTGTTAATTTACCCTATGGTGCCCACAGCAAAGCACTGAGGCTCCCTGCTCAGTTTTCCTTCCTTAGTTTGATATTTGTTTTCTTCAAAGACTTTATTGTAGACCCCAGCACGTAGATCTAGTGAATGGGGAGGTGATTGCTTTAACTCATGACCTGAACATCACCTAAATGCACTGTTTCCCAAATACCTCAGTTTAAAAGAAAACTTCATTTTAAAATCTTAATGTTACTCTGGAAATAGGAGCGTTTCTAGTTTACTGAGAACTGAAACCAGCCAGGCAGCGTACTATGCACTTACGTGCATGATTTTATCACACCATTCCTACAATGAGGGCATGTTGATAATCCCTTTTGATAGATAAGGAAACTGAGGCTCAGGGAAGTTAAGTGACTTGCCCCAAATCAGAGCCAGGATTCTAGTCCAGGACCAAAAGCTCTCACTCATACCTATTCCTCATCCCAGCTCCTCTCTGTGAGCAATGCCCAAGGCACTGTGGTGATGCCTATGGCGTGCCCTGTACAGGCTGGGTAATGTTTACTGATGAAAAGAAATGTCCAAAAAGTAGTTTTCAAAAGCGAATCAGTGACAGACAAAGTGTGAGTACACACCTCATTCTCTTTATCTATGTTGGTTTCTTAAATTTGAGATGAGATTGAAATTAAAACAAGCAACGTGCTATAGAAAATTTGGATAAATGGGCCAGGCGCGGTGGCTCATGCCTCTAACCCCAGCATTTTGGGAGGCCAAGGCAGGCTGATCATGAGGTCAGGAGATTGAGACCATCCTGGCCAATATGGTGAAACCCTATGTCTATTTAAAATACAAAAATTAGTCAGGTGTGGTGGCACGCGCCTGTAGTCCCAGCTACTCAGGAGGCTGAGGCAGGAGAATCACTTCGACTGGGGAGGTGGAGGCTGCAGTGAGCTGAGATTGTGCCACTGCACTCCAGCCTGGGAGACAGAAAGAGACTCTGTCTCAAAAACAAACAAACAAACAAACAAAAAAAACTCGGATAAATGGAATATAGGAGATCACTATTCATCCTAAATAAACATAGTCTTGATGCTTTTGTCCTTGAAATGTTACATGCCTACTTTTAACATTATACTTAACATTTTAAAACCTGAGGTCTCTTAGGAATTGCAATACTATTAAAATATACTTTCCATATAATAGAAATATAATTTAGGTATTCTTTTGCCAATTGAGTTGGTGATGATTCAAATAGAAAACTGTAGAGTGACAGTCTTCTGAAAGTTTCTTAAACAAACTATTTTGTTTTTGTTTTTGTTTTTAACTATTTCTTATGGGAGTGTATAATACAGTAGAAAAGGTTTTTCTGTTTTATGTTTTTTCTTGGCCCCAGCTGTCTGACTTTGGTCAAGTCACTTAACTTCTCTGGGCTTATATTTTCCTAAAAACAGATTTGGATGAGATCTTTTTAGATCTCTAATTTTATGATTGCTTGTATACCACAGGGCATTCACTGGCCATTTAGTTGTGCTGAGTATTATAATGTTTTAAAATAATAGGCATCAGGTCATATTTACTGAAACCTGGGGAAGAAAGGAGCAGAATTCTGGAGATGACAAGAAAATCTGGTCAAAAGGAATCCACTTGCCACTGTCTCTAAGAGCAGGCTGTGAGAGTCAGGTTTCTGACAACCGAATGGATTCTTCTTAGGCTAACAAGAGTTCATGTTTACCCACAGATCAAAATGTAGCAAAAGAAATAGAAGTGGCTTCGCATGTGACTCAGGTTTTACATCTCTGCATTGGAATCTGTCTCTTACTTTCAGATTGCTGAATTCTAACTCATTCACGATCATCCGGGACGACGCTTTCGCTGGACTTTTTCATCTTGAATATCTGTAAGTTTTGTGCTTTGTCTATTTGCTGAACATCTGGTATCTTGGTAGAATTTCCGGATTGGTTTCTATGCTGGAACAGCATCTCTGCAAGGGTCTAGGGGTGGAGAAAGTGGAGAACACCCCATTCTCTTTTCAGCACTGACCTTTTATAGTTGACTTGCTTACGAACACGCTGGGGCAGGAGGCTGGAGACAAAGAAGGAGAGACGAAACAAAGAAGGAGAGAGATTCATTCATTCTCTGCTGACATTTAATTTGTCATGTAGTAAGCAGAACTGGAAATTGCATTGGATATTTTTACCTCTCATAACTCAGCATGGATTTGCTGATCAGCCAGAAATAGAGTTGCGGGGTTCTGAGGGTTACTGATTTTTAATAAAGCCTCCCTATTTGGGGGGTACAACTTCTTGTTGTTCATTCACTGGACTACAGCTCTTTTGCAGTATCTCCTATGAATTGCTACTGAGAGTCTAATTTTATTTTATTGTTTTCCTTAAAAAAAAAAGTCATGTTTTCCTTTTGTGATATGCAGGTCTTTCCCCTCGCAACGACCTTTGCCCTTGTTCTGATTTCTGCCTTTTCTTCCTTTCACGTTTTTTTTCCCCTTGAAGTTCTTTCATCCTTGTCTTTGGTAACTTTGTAATAATGTTAATCCTGCTATCAGATGGGATTTCCTCACTTAGCATTCAGAGAGATTTTTAAAGCCTTGTCTCATTTTCTTGTCTGAGTTCAACAGGTAGTATTGGAATTCTAGACACATCTCAGGTATAAGAAAGCTCTCTGCTGACTTTGTGTCTTGAGGAAAGATGTCCCTGGAGGAATTTTTTCTCCAGAGTACACAAAATATGTGTATTCTCATAATACTCTGATATGATCATATACATAGTATGGAAAGTGTAGCATGACTGCAATGCTAAATTGACTAGGGTCTGTGAAAGCCCATACATAGCCAATGGAGGTAGCGGTTATAAAGCTGTGAGTTTTCTCTTACAGGTAGTTCATCTTATGGTCACGGTTATTGGAGAGGAAGTTAGCTCGTCAGTTTGTGCTGGAGTCTATTACTGAAGAGACACCTCACTTTTAAAAACCATCAGTGAGTTCTTGTTGCAAGAATCATTGATAGTGTTGTGTTACGAAGCCCCACTCATGGAGCATCTCATCCAAGACCCTCTTACATTTGACTTCATGGGTTGTTATAAACTAAAATTTAGTTCTCCCTGGGCCTAGAGAATAGTCACAGTGAATTCACATCCATTCTTTCCCACAAAGACCTTAAAGCACGGCCAGTGCTATTATTGCAAGATCCCATGTGCAAGCCCTATGGAGCTTTAGTACAGAGAAAGAAGTTTCGTCCCTACTCAACTTCATTATCCTTCCTACTTCCTAGTGGCTTAAAGAGCTTGAGCTTTTCCCTGCCTTGTCACCCATTTGTTTGGTGATTAGATGACACAGGACATGATATAAACTCAAGGTTGCTGAAAACCAAGCTTGATGGAACTCTCCCTCGGCAAAAAACTTTAATAAGGAGATGGAAACCAAGGAACCCTCTCAAGGGACAGTGCTACTAACAGAAGTATGAATAGCCAGACACTGTGCAATTCGGAGTGAGTGGAGAAAATGTCTGGAAGCACTCCAGTCTTGCAGAGATATGAGAATTTCTTGCCTTTGTATACTGTTTTCTTCTTTATTTCCCTCCAAGATTTTTTTTTTTTTTTGAGATGGAGTCTTGCTCTGTGGCCCAGGCTCCAGTGCAGTGGTGCAATCTTGGCTCCCTGCAACTTCTGCCTCCCGGGTTCAAGTGACTCTCCTATCTCAGCCTCCAGAGTAGCTGGGACTACAGGTGCCTGCCACCACACCTGGCTAATTTTTTGCATTTTAGTAGAGAAGAGGTTTTACCATGTTGCCCAGGCTGGTCTCGAACTCCCAAGCTCAGGCAATCCGCCTATCTTGGCCTCCCAACGTGTTAGGATTACAGGTGTGAGCCACCACACCCGGCACCCCCAAGATGTTTTTACCCATGTTGCCAGCTCAGAATTTGAAGACTTCCATGCCGCTTCCGGAAGGAGTGCACACCACACACTCACGTGCATGCCTTTTTGCACACATCCTGCTACCACATGGAATTTGGTGTAGCTGACCTAGTCTTCAGAGATAAATTCTTATAATTCAGGAATGCTTTTAGATTTTATTCTGAAAGCTTACTAATATAGTTTTTAAAGAGATACTAAGGAGAAAAAAATCACCCTAATTATACGACTTTTCCTCTTAGGTTCATTGAAGGGAACAAAATAGAAACCATTTCAAGAAATGCCTTTCGTGGCCTCCGTGACCTGACTCACCTGTAAGTCTTATGAAAAGTATTGTAAGTCATTTAACGCGTGGAGTAAGATTCATTTCCTGGGGCCTCCCTATTTCTTGACTATTATTTCCATATTGTAACAGTCTTTGAAGGAAACAAATTTCTAGATTACCCAAGAAGTTTCTATGTTGTCAATCAGACACTGGCTCATTGTGACTACTCATATACTTGTCTTTATTGTCATCATTAGCAACCTGAATTGCAGTGATAGACCACATGACTGTGTGTGAATTAAGGAGCAATCTGGGGTGTGAGGGGCTTGTGTCACTGGATGGAGGTGATGGGAAGGCCATGATTTTTTTTTTTTAGCCCAGGCTAAAGTGCAATGTCATGATCTCAGCTCACTGCAGCCTCTGCCTCCTGGGTTCAAGACATTTTTATGCCTCAGCCTCCCGAGTAGCTGGGATTACAGGTGCCTGCTATCACGCCCGGCTAATTTTTGTATTTTTATTAGAGATGGGGGTCTCACTATGTTGGTCAGGCTGGTCTCGAACTCCTGATCTCAAGCGATCCACCTGCCTTGACCTCCCAAAGTGCTAGGATTACATGCATGAGCCACCGCACCCGGCCAGGAAGGAAATTAATGTGAGTCTTACACCTGCCTAGCACCAGGCTCAGGGCTGGGTGCTTAGTGAGCCTTCTCTTCTTTAGCTTTCATAATAATCTGTGAGTTCCCATTTTACAGATTTTGGAACCAAGGCTTAGATGACTAAGTGGAATGTTGGATCAGAATTAGGACAAAGTGGAATAGAGACATTTTCATGGCTCTTCTCATCTGAATGCAAATCATTTCTTCTTTTGTGTTGGGTTGATTGTGGTTTCAGCTAAACTCTCTGGTTCTTTAAGAGCTTTCTGGAAATAAAATTAAACAAATTGATTTGAAATTGGCTTATCAGAATGAAGCAAGTACATACACTTAGAAACTTTATAAAATTTATAAAACTAGAAAAAATAGTGGCCGTGTTTATGAAAATGTAAAAATACTCGTTGTCTTGTTAGGAGTCATTCGTTAGCCAGGAACCAGGTCCCCTTTGCGTGATGGATATTCTGCATTTGAGTAGGACAACATGTCTCATCTCTGTAGGATAGTTTTCCCCACTATCCTTATAACCAGGATAGAGGAGAAACTTGGAGGATTTCGACGGGAAGTGTCAGGCAGGGATGGTAGTACCTTCAGCGTGTGTAACCATGACTGGTACAGTGTGGACATAGTTATCTAATGAGGTGACCATTCACATCAAGCCCTGATATTTGCAAAGGGGTCTGTCAATAGGCCTAGCAAGTGCTTGATTCTGGAATGCCCACAAGCAGACAGTCTGCCTGAGTTAAAGCTTATGGTGTAAGGAGGGAACAGACGTGGGAGGCCCAGACATCCGTGTCAGCATAGTTGGTACCGGAGAATGTCCGAGGTCTTCATTTCTTCCTAAAGAAGCCGTGATTGTTTTTCAGATTCAAGCTAAGTGTCAAATCTCCAGATTCCTGTAGAGGCTACAGTCGTGGGCTTGGTGTTGTATAGGCTTGGGTTCATATCCCAAGGCCATGATTTATTAATATTGCTTAACTTTGCTGAGATTCAATTTCCTTCTACTTAAAATAGGAATAACTATACTGATTCCACGGGATTGCTGTACATAAAGGGTTAATGCTTGCTTGCAAAGCATCTAGCCCATTATTCATGGTAAACGCTCAAGGCATAGCTGGCGTCATCATCATCATCGTCAACATCATTCCTTCCCTCCACGCATTAAGAAGTCCCAATTTCCTTCATGGTCCATCCAGCATCTTTGGCAGTAGCAGTTTGGGTGGCCAGACAGGGTCTGCTAAGAAGACAGCTGTGGTTGTCTGAAGAGGAACAGCTGTGGCCAGATGAGTCTGGTTCCCAGAAGTCAGGAATTAGGGGCTTTGTATTTGAGCAAAAGCTCTGGGCAGATGATTGTAAACCTAAAGCAAATCCCGTGTGACGGGCTGAGTTAGCCCAGATGACAACTTTCATTTGCTCAGATGGCTACAGTTCTTCCATCAGCAGCAGAGTGTGAGCAAGCGGGTATCATGTATGGATATTTGCATGTCTTTGTGCAGGTGTACTAAGTGTCCTTGGATGCATGGACTTATATACATGAGTATACATAGCTGTGTTCATGTGTGCATGCTTATGCATTTGTTTCATGTGTTCTCATGTGTACATGTGTGCGAGAGGCACCTCCTTTTCTGTGGTATGCACAGAAAACACAAACACAGAGGGATTGAGGGAGTCCTGCACGTGGGCCCAGAGAGCACAAATGTGTTTGAGAAGAACCAGCTCATCTCAGTGAGTACGACGACCCTGCAGTCAAGCCCACAAGTCAAGCCTCTTCTCTGCTCTCTAACCTCATCTCTCTGAGAGTCCTCAGAACGTCAAGCTCTCGGTGCTCCCCCATGCTCACCCACCTCATTCCACTGCTTTTCCTCACATCCTCTCCCTTGCCCAGGATGCTGTTTCTCCTGCCCGTGGTCTCTTGGAACCTCTTTTCTTTCAAAGTCCACATTAAGTTCTGTCTCCCTTGTTAAGCCATCTCCATCTTCCTCTTCACTCCTGCCATCGGCTTCATGCAGCCAACACTTTACTGTTTATAATGGCCATACTGGTTGGTGCTGCTGCCTGGCTGTTAGTTTTATCTCCCAGCATGTTGGAAGCTCCAGGAGGGCAGGACTTTTAGTGATCTTCCCTTAGCTCCGTTCTTCCCCCAGTATCTAGCGCCAGGCTAAGCCAGCAGGATGTACTTTCTGATTTGCTAATTGATGGATGGCTTCTTAATGGAGTTGGATTTTCCATATGTGCTCTACTTCTGGGCAAGTCAGGCGAGATTTTTTTTTTTTTTTGAGATGGAGTCTTGCTCTGTCACCCAGGCTGGAGTGCAGTGGTGTGATCTCAGCTCACTGCAATGTCTGCCTCCTGGGTTCAAGTGATTCTCCTGCCTTAGCCACCCAAGTAGCTGGGACTGCAGGTGTGTGCCACCATGCCCGGCTAATTTTTTGTATTTTTAGTAGAGATGGGGTTTCACCGTGTTAGCCAGGATGATCTCGATCTCTTGACCTCATGATTCACCCATCTTGGCCTCCCAAAGTGCTAGGATTATAGGCATGAGCCACTGCGCCCAGCCATCAGGCAACTTTTAAAGTTGACTCTTCTAGGTTGGAGATTTATTTAGTAATTCAAGCATTTAATATATTGTTTAAAGAATGAACCAATTCAGCTCCCTCCTTTTTTAAAAACTTCTAAGCGAAGAGAAGATACCAAGTCTCTAAAGTTTACTCCTGTGCTTATAAAAGTTCCTATTTGGAATTTACTTGATTAAGTTAAGCAGCTGATTTTTATCATTCATGCTTACAGACTCACAAGCCTAGGAAAAGAGACGCAGATCAGGTTTCAAAGCATTGAAGGAGCTCTGCCAATCTGTAACTAAAATCTAGAACATTTGTTTCCAGCAGTTCCCTGAAGCCCAAGGGAGATGGAGCTGTTAAATAGTTTTAGAAATAAAGTTAAGTGCCACGATTTGTAGGCAAAATGAAGTGGAAAGGCAGGTGTTAAGCACTTAGTATGAGTGGGGTGAGTCACCCATCTAAATAATTCTGCTTTCTGAAATCTAAATTGAACACTTGGAACGTTGCTAAACAGTCTGCTGTTTTTTGTTTTTTTGTTTTTTTTGGCTTTGATCATTCCGTGTATACTTAGCATTTCAATACAATAACTTTCAATTAGCTGAAGTTTTTAGCTAACAATGTTAATTAGCTAAAGCATTTTTGTACTTCTTTCCAGAAAAAGTGACCATCAACCAGGAAAAAAAATATCAAAACAAACACCCCCTTTTCTAAATTTCCAAAAGCTCTTTCAGTGTCGCTTCAGTCCAATTACATGTTCAGCCTATTTTCCAACAGTTAAAAACAAACAAATACATCATTTAGAAAAGGGAGGTAAAAGAGTACATGAAATTTTATTTAAATTCATTTGTGGTTAGCTAGCTAGAAAGGGGCACAATTCAGAAACTATGGGTCTTCCCATATCCAGTTGATGTCTTGAAGGAAGAGTATTTGGGATCCAAGCTTTCTACTCTGCCCAGCTAACCGGCTCTAGGTAGGAACACCCATTTCTTTAATTCATCTTTCTGGGATGGGTCGTTAGGATGATACAGAAGATGCATTTCATATATATCTTAAATAGATTGGTGCTGAATTGCTTACATGTTTATCATTTACATGTTTTGCTGCTGGCATTCATACGTGTAAAAGAAAACAAAACTAGGCATGGGTGTCTTGGCTGACTCACATTAGAGTGCAGTGCCTGGGGAAATCACAGACTCGATGTACATCATTTCAACACTCAGCGTCTTTCTACATTAATAGCTCTGCACCATGGACATTCATCTTCACAGGATAATGACAGGGCACTGCAAAATCCTGAATCATCGGAGAAAGAGTTGATGCTGTGCATTCTAGCCTATTTCCTGGAGGTGGGGAAATGGACTAGGACATCTTAGAATGATCTTCAACACTAAGAACAAAAATGCAAAATGGTTTCGGGTCAACCTTCATTAATGTGAAAATGAAATTGATCATAGTCAATCATTCCCTACACATTCTGATTCATTGAGGTTTTATTATGTTATTCTTAAAGGTTGAGCTGAGTGTCTTTATGTAAAGGGGTGTTTACTGAGTCCTTTCTTAGAGTCACAAGTAATAGAATTCACTTAGATGAACCATTAGGGAACTTCTTGGGACAAGACTGTATATCTTCTTCTATCGCTCTCACTTTGGTGCTTAATACATTAATTCAGTAGCCATATACTGAGTACGTGCTGTGTGCCAGGCACTGTTCTAGGAACTGGAATACAGCAGTGGACAGACAGACAGTAACCTCTGTCCTCATGTGGCTTATGTAGAGGGAGGATACACAGCCAGTAAACAAATAGAAAATTAAAATAGGTAGTGTGCCAACTGACGGCAGTGCAGGGAAGGGAGATGTGCAGAGGCCTGAGAAGATGACGATACTTGAGGACAGACCCAAAGGAGGCAATGGAATGCCAAATAGATATCTGGGGGAAGAGCATGCCAGGCGGATGACCAAGTTCAGAGGCCTGGAGGTAGGGGCATGCCTCACCTGTTGGAGGAATAGCAAGGAGGCCAGCGTGGCTGGATCGGAGATCCACTGAGGAGTTGGAGACCGATGAGATGTGATCTCCTGGGTGAGCAAGAGTGGAGGTAATCAGGCAATAAAGGGTCTTGTACGCCACCGAAGAACTTTGGCTTTGATTCCAAGAAAGATGGGAAGCCATCTGAGGTTGAGCAAATATACATAAAGAGCTTAAAACGTGCTTTTTGTGTTTTTTTTTAAAGTAGAATCCAGCATCTCTGATGTTATCTTTGCATAACTAAGCTCATTTCTCTATCTCAGTATTGATGAGCAAAGCTGCACTTTAAGTCAATAGCTTTACTGGAAGGGAATTGAGAGTGACAGGGCATGAGATAATAATCACATTGCAATGTGACTTTCTTGTTCTAGCTCTTTGGCCAATAACCACATAAAAGCACTACCAAGGGATGTCTTCAGTGATTTAGACTCTCTGATTGAACTGTAAGTAATGAAATTAAGTTTATGTGTGCCTGTCATTGTGCCCCGGTTAATCATGTCTTTCAATCCCCTGTCGCCTTTCTTTTATGTGTTTATTTTATGCTGTGGCTAAAAATCTATAATAAAGTAGTGCATCCTGGAAAACAGCATACAGTTTGAGTTGTGTTGGATTTTGCCATTTTATGCTTAATGCTCATGAGGCCAGTGGTAAATCACACTTCCTGGGTGGGAGGTCCCCTCCCTGAGATAGTGTATTCACCTGCCTTATCTTCTAGCGTTTGTTGCTTCTTACTGGACGTAGTGTTTTTTGTTTGTTTGTTTGTTTTTTCAGACCGAGTCTCGCTATGTCACGCAGGTGGAGTGCAGTGGCCTGATCTTGGCTCACTGCAACCTCTGCCTCCCGGGTTCTAGCGATTCTCCTGCCTTAGCCTCCTGAGTAGCTAGGATTACCAGTGCCTGCCATTATGCCCAGCTGATTTTTGTATTTTTAGTAGAGACGGGGTTTCACCATGTTTGCCAGGCTGGTCTTGAACTCTTAACCTCAGGTGATTTGCCCGCCTTGGCCTCCCAAAGTGCTGGGGTGACAGGTGTGAGCCGCCATGCCTGGCCTACAGGACATGGTTTTAACAAGAGCTTGAAGTTTCGATTGTGTTTGTGAAACCCGTCTTTTTACAACATCTTCTTTACGTTTATAAGAACCTTTGTTGGGGGATGTTCTTCTGTCATCTGTCTCCCATTTCCAGCATGGTGTGGAGACAGCTTCAAGGGCGTTTGGAGAGATGATGATATGTCCTCACTGAGAGCTCTCTGGACATTATACAGTTAAATTCTCAGTGCTAAGGAGCATTAAATAAAATCAGTGATAGATATAAGAAACAGGAGGCATTAAATACAAAATTTTTTAAACTTCATTTTTAGGGGGTCTTAAATATATCAAAATGTTAATAATTCTGGAGTTACGTGTTACACGTCAGACACGTCTATTTCTCTGTGTATGTGTTTGTGTTTTGTTTTGATTTTTAGAGATTTAAGGGGTAATAAATTTGAATGTGACTGCAAAGCCAAGTGGCTGTACCTGTGGTTGAAGATGACCAATTCCACCGTTTCCGACGTGCTGTGTATTGGTCCACCAGAATATCAGGAAAAGAAGCTCAATGATGTGACCAGCTTTGACTATGAATGCACAACTACAGGTATTCAGAACCTCATCAGACATGGATATTTCAAATAATCTCTTTGTCTTTCTTTTAGACTGTCAACAGAGAGTGGGGAAAAGTGAATATAGAATTCTTTACTAAAATTGTTTTAGAGAAATTTTAAGCATTCTAAGGAAATGAATCGACCCGGTAAGGAAAATATCTCAAAAGTTAGGAAGAATTTTTTGTTAACTGGCTGGCTTCAATTTTGCTTCTTTACAAAATTCAAATTTCTCTAAGGGTTTCATTTTCTTAAGTCAAAGTATGAACTTGTGGGTTTGGCATGAGAATGTTTTCAAATCAATCTAGGTTTCATAGAAGGCCAGCACAGGGAGGCCTAAGTTACTCGGTTGAGACTGTTTTCTTGCTTTAGTAAGATGAAGTTCACTGGACATTTAACTAACAAACACCTGACTTTTACACTCTTTTTTTTTTTTGAGATGGAATGGCATCTTGTTGCCCAGGCTACAGTGCAACGGCATGATCTCGGTTCACTGCAGCCTCCGCTTCCTGGGTTCAAGCAATTCTCTTGCCTCAGCCTCCCAAATAGCTGGGATTACAGGCACCCGCTACTATGCCCAGCAAATTTTTGTATTTTTAGTAGAGACAGGGTTTCACCATGTTGGCCAGGCCGGTCTCGAACTCCTGACCTCAGGTGATCCGCCCTCCTCGGCCTCCCAAAGTGCTGGAATTACAGACGTGAGCCACTGCACCCGGCAAACACCAGACTTTTAAACCTATGAATGACTTTCAGAGTCCCATGTAAGAAGAGATAACTAGGTAAATTATAACCAATGGCAAAATAGAAAATAAAAGTTAACAACTAGTTATCAAAAGAAAACAACTCACGTTGTTGGAAAAACGTAAAGAAAGTTTTATTTTGTTTTCCAGGGCCTGACACAAGCTTTCAGTTTATACACTTTTCAGGTTATAAGATAAAATTAAAACACTAACTGCCTCCACTGTGACAACGTGAGGCCCATGGTATTGGTGAGTTTCTCCACTGGAAAGGCTTAGGTGGGGTTTCTACGGCTTCTAAAGCCAGAGAGAGGATCAGGCCACTGTATGAAACCTGCTCACCTGATTTATAAAAATAAACATTCAGGCTGAGAGCTGATATCTACAAAGCCTCAAGTCATATCAGGAGAAGCAGCAGGAATGAGAAACAGAAAATAGTTACAGAAACTCAAAAGACACCAAAACTCCAAGAACAAAATACCACATTTGGGCCAGTCCCCGCTACCACCTTCCAACAAATAAGCAAAAACTCACAAAGTAAAGATCATTTCTAGGTATCTTTGTAAATAAGGGACCCTACAAGCTCTGTTCTTTTCTGATAAACAACCTGAAATCTCCCGGAAATGACTTTTTCTTTCATCATCGAATAGGAGCTTATTCACCTGTGTAATTGGCAGGTGCCCCATAGTCAGCTGAGGCCACTAGGAGGTTAATTTATTGTATTTTAGAGCCAGAGCAATATATCAGAGGTCATAGTCGATAACATTTGCACCAAAAGGTGGCATTCAAGACTCTTTGGTATTCAATGCTCAATTGAATCAAATTTAATTAAACCAAAGCTAAACCAGAGCTCACTGAGACTTCTCTCTATCTTTTCTCCATTTTTTCCCTGGAGAGTTCTAGAAATGCCAAGGTGAAATTTGCAGATTTTCCATTGTTCTCTTCATACCTGGCTATAGCGTGTGGAAACTTTGCCAATCTCTGGTAGAAGTAATGGGCTAGAGGGCTGTGGGAATAGAATATAATTTCTACAAGAAAATATATTTGCTGAATTTAGGGCCCTGGGGATGGTTATAAAAATGATCTAGGCTCTGAGAATTGTTATTGGAATGCAAGTAGCTTGGAACTAAGGTAACCTGTCCTCATCCCAGAATTCACAGAGCAGGAAGAGTGGCCTTAACACATTTGAGGGCCTTCTCTGTCTTATGCAGTATTTGTCTTCACAAACAAGCTTTCTACTAAACTTTACAAAGTCAGCACAAGGCTTTCTGGTGAGAGGGACATGATAATTCTGTCTTTGCCGTGGTTTTATCCCTTTAAGACTCATGAACAGATGAGACTCTTGCTGACAGTTTCTTCCATCGGGAAAAAAATGGTACAACGAAGTTGTGACCCACCCCTAAATATAGGCCCTGCCGTGTAAGAAACTAGGTCAACAAATTGTGAGTGTTCGGGGCTCATATCTTCTATTCAGATCAAACCCCAGCCTCGGTGCCTTCCTTAAAAGCTAAATGGGGAGTAGGGGCGTGGGGGGCGGGGAATGAATGAGGATGGATGGAAAACGGAAGGCCAAATTCGAGAGTTTATGGTACAGTTACCATATTCTTTCTAAAGGTTTGGAAAGAAGCACATTTTCTGAGTATGCTTGTTTTGCTTTCAACTCAGATTTTCAGAAAAGGGGTAAGTTTTCTTGTGTCTCACTCTGTTTTTTCCCAGAGAGAGGAAGGCCCTGTTAACCATTCTGTTCCTTGGCCAAGGGGTTTAATTTGTACCACAGAGTCACCACTGGGCTGTTTCAGGTCTTTAGATTGATAGTCTCTTTTGTAACCCTCCCCTTCAAGTCCATTTTTAACCACCTCAAAAGTCACTGTTACCTACCAGTGATTCCCTGTGTTAGGTGAGTAATTCACTAAATTCCTTAGAGGAAGTGAATTTTGCATCCTAATTGTCCTGTTAGCTTCCCCTTTTTAGGGCTGATGAAAATGCGAAGAGAAATAATGCATTAATGTGCAGTTTCTCTCCCAGTAGGATCGGCATCATGTATAATTTATTTTCTGCAAGTGCTATAAATAGCTATGTAAAAATCTGTTGATTCCACTGGGAGAAAGGTCTAAATTGTGAGAGTCCCACTGACATCATGAACTTAATCCAGTGTGAACGGAAGTGGCAGCTCTTTTTGCAGAGTGCCATTAATATTTTAACACTAGTAAATTGATGTCATATCAATATGTGTATTTCTGAGATCTTTCCACAAGAATGTGCTTTTGCTGTTTGTGAGAAGTAAATTTAGGTGGGGGTGGGAGAAGTTATTTAAATTCCTCTGATCCTCTTCTCTGATACCCACAAATATATATGCATCAATCATTTTCTTTTCATTCTCTCTCTCTCTTTTTTTTTTGTTTTGAGACAAGGTCTTGCTCTGTCATTCAGGCAAGAGTGCAGTGGCACAATCATAGCTCACTGCAACCTCAGACTCCTGCGCTCAATCGATCCTTCCACCTCAGCCTCCAGAGCAACTAGGAATACAGGCATGCACCACCATGCTGGATTAATTTTTAAAATTTTTAGTAAAGAGAAGGTCTTGGTATGTTAGCTAGGCTGGTCTCAAACTCCTGGCCTCAAGCAGTCCTCCTACCTCAGCCTCCCAAGCTGCCACGATTACAGGCACAAACCATCTTGGCTATCTTACTTGGCCCCATTCTTCTTTTTTCCTTCTCTTCCTCTTCTTCCTCCTTCTCCTCCTTTCTTGGCGGGTGGGGGAGTGGGGTCTCCTATTAAGAGTTATATTTGTAATTCAAATGATTTAACAATCTGTATTATGCCAGATGGTCAGTATATAGAAAATATTATGAAACCACTATATGGGAAAAATAGATTAAAATAGGGCCATGAAAGGCTAGATTTGTAAAATGCTCTCTGCTGTGACAGCGCTTTTTCATCCTGGGATTCTTCAATAAAAACAGAAACTTTTTAGTCTACGCTTTAAACAGCTGCCTTTTTAAGGGAATGCTCATGTTCCTGAGAACGCAGAGGGTGGTAGGGAGGCTAACGGGAAGGAAGAGATGAGTGAATTATGGGCGTCGGGGGAGTGCTTAGAACCTTTGGCAGACTTGGATTAGTCAAATGCAACTGGGGATGTAGGAAGGGAGTTTATAGCCGTCTTGGTTATAATTAAAAGAACACAGTTGTGCTCTCCAAGTCCTTTGTATCCCCAGAAAAGGGAGCACGTGATGACTGCTGCCATTTCCCCTTCCTCTGTCTACACGAGAACACAGAAACAAGCAAATCCTTGTGCAGTGAACATACGCTTTCTGGCTTCTATACTGGTTCTGCCAGTGCCAACAGGAGTGAACACAGGTTCACTTTTTCTGTTTATTTATCTTTGACCAAGCAACTGTTATTTTGGTGGTGGGGAGGATCAAGGGGGAGCTGTGACTCTTCGCTAAGTCTTCAAGCAGGCGACTGAATACTATCATTGTTGCATACATGAACTATGGAGTCATCACCCTAGCACTGCAGTATGTACTTACATATACTCTTGCATTTAGTCCTTACAGCAAGCTTAGGAAATAGACATCACCCTCATTTTACAGATGAAGGAAGAACCTGAGGCTCAATTGTCTTGCCAGAGGTCACAGAGCTAAACGTGGCAGGGCAAGAATTGGAAGCCCAGTGTGTCTTATCTCCCAGCCCCAGCCCTTCCCCGGGATGTTCTGCTCTTGACTTGGGGCTGGGAAAGTTCCCCATCCACTAGAGTCACTTGTCCACACTCTCCTCCGTCACCTCCTGCCTGTTGGGCGGCAGAAGCAGCCTCTTCTTTTCTCCTTTTTTCCACATCTTCGTGCACCGCTCAGCCTCCGTTCCCTCCCCTAGTCTTTAGAGCAGGCTGAGAAGCAAGGCCAGCCCACGCACACTGGTTTAGCCAAACTACTCTGCCCCCAGAGTGAAGGGAGGGGCACCTCTAAAAGGTAACACGTGTTGAGCACTCACTTTGTGCTAAGCTAAGTGAGTAGGAACCATAATATACGATGCAGAAGCTAAGGCAGAGACAGGTTAAGTCATTTGCCCAGGAAGGAGGTGGCTCAGCTCCTGCATCTTATCTTAGATGCCATTAAAATAGTCACTTCCTGAAAGACTGGCCCAGTGGTAGCTAGGACAGAGGAGGTGAACTGTCCTTTCTCAGACCTCAGTTTCATCTTTTTTTTTTTTTTTTAAGGCAGAGTCTTACTCTGTCACCCAGGCTGTAATGCAGTGGCGTGACCTCAGCTCACTGCAACCTCCATCTTCTGGGTTCAAGTGATTCTCCTGCCCCAGACTCCTGAGTAGCTGGGATTATAGGTGCCTGCCTCCACGCTCGGCTAATTTTTGTATTTTTAGTAGAGATGGGGTTTCACCAAGTTGGCCAGGCTGGTCTTGAACTCCTGATCTCCAGTGATCCACCCACCTCGACCTCCGAAAGTGCCGGGATTACAGGCACGAGCCACTGCACTCAGCCTCAGTTCCATCTTTATAATGTGCTGAGCCCTGAGGTGGGCATTTGGCATTTCCACCATTATCTGATCTGTCCTTGCCATCAAGCTTGGGAAATAAGTGTCACTGCCTTCACAGAGTGAATAAGTAAACTGAGCCCTTGAGAGGAGAGGTGACCATCCCGGGGTCTCAAGTGCGGGGAAGTGGCCTCAGCCATCGGCCTCCAGGCACAGGGCTCACTCCTGGGCCTGCTGCTGCCCTCCTGCCCCTCAACCCCACCCTGCTGTCCTGCCACCTGACTGCCACCTGCTCTTCCCATTTCTCTTCCACACTTCCCCTTTTGACACATGCTCAGCCCCTCTTATTCCTCTCCTGCCTCTGTTCCTCTTGCACTATCCCCTGTACGCACTACTGAGGGGCCCTTCGTTGACATTCTCATTTGACATCTTTGATGAGGCTTCCAAATCAGTGGCTGCCTCCTGAGAGGCTGCCATGAGCTTGAGCTGTGGGAGGCTTGGAGAGTGTGGGATCCAGGCCCTGCCTCAGGGAGCCCTTGGTCTGGGAGACGTGTCACGCTGGCTGCCTGGCCATAACCAGACACTCACCCTCTCTGGGCTCTGGATAATGGCTGTAGGATCTCAGATCCCTCCAGTATCTCCCGATCGGACTCTGATGTTATCTGGAGTCATCATGAGTAATAAGATTTAAGCAATAGTGCCTACTTATGAGTCCAGGGAGTTAGGAAAGTGAATCATGGATTGGACTTGTTAGGGGAAGCTTTTCAGAGACTTGAGTGGAATAGGATAAGGACTGGGTGGAGCGGAGATAGGCAAGCCAGGATTTCCTCATAAAAGTGACTTTCCTTAGCCAGGCGTCTACCATGACGCCATGTTTTGCTGTGGGTGTGTTTAGCCTACTGAGAAGCAGTGCACATGGAAGCACATCTGGCCAAAGAAATAACTTAAACCAGGCTGGGCGCAGTGGCTCACACCTGTAATCCCAGCACTTTGGGAGGCCGAGGCAGGTGGATCACCAAGGTTGGGAGTTCGAGACCAGCCTGACCAACATGGAGAAACCCCATCTCTACTAAAAATACAAAATTAGCTGGCATGGTGGTGCATGCCTGTGATCCCAGCTACTTGGGAGGCTGAGGCAGGAGAATCGCTTGAACCCAGGAGGCGGAGGTTGAAGTGAGCTGAGATCGCACCGTTGCACTGTAGCCTGGAAGACAGAGTGAGACTCTGTCTCAAAAAAAACTTAAACTTTATTTCTTAAACTTTATTCATGTGTGGGCGTGCTTTTTGTAGAGGCTCTTTTTTCACTGGATTTCTCTAGTTACCCCACATACTTCAAGAGGCCATGCTCACTCTGTTTCTTGGAAATTCTACATTCCCTACCAAGATTTAATAGTGAGTCAGCAGTAGCTCAGGAGAGCAACGTGGATGAAGAGCTGTGACTTATCACGAAATGCAAGCATGGCATGCGTGCTAAAATAGGAGGGGCTTGGTATTGCTTCAGACGCAATTGGTCTGCTATAATCACTTGCGGAGCTGCAGAGTGCTGCACAGCTGTTACCACTGCATTTACTGGCAACTTTCCAGTAACCAGCAACCAATAAGCAGACCTAGGTTAACTACCCTCCACAGTGGACTTTATAAACCCCTGAGACCGGAGTAGAGGGTCTAGTTTGGTTTCCAGTGTTCAGTGCGCCATTTGGGGAGTGTACCATTTATTCTGAACATGCAGTGGCATTTTCTCGTAGCAGGTAATCCCAAGCTAGGGGGTTATAAGAACTGGAGATAAAGGGTCAGGTAAGTTTGAGAAGCACCGCATCAAACAAAACAAAACAGATGTCTTCCCTACAGGGGCTGTTCTGAGAGGGCTGGAAGTACAGCATATTCCAAACTCACTGGACCGTAGCACCCCTTTATCACAGAGTGATTTGCACGGCGGTTTTGATCACGTTGCTGTGTGGTGTCCCGTCCATCTTCTCACTTTGGACACCAGGCCTCACCAAATATGTTTATAACTCTGAGATTCTTTAGCCAAACTTGGGAAGCTGTTTCTCCACAGGAAGCTGTACTAGAAGCTGTGCATTCTGTCTGATGAAGCTGTGCATTCTCTCTGATAATGCTGTGCAAGCCAGAACTCTTTCTGAAATGTCCCAGAGTCAAATACGCTGTGATATTTGTGCTGCCTTCCACCTGCCTCCTCCTTCTTCTCCCCTGTCCTTTTCAGAACTAATGTGATGATGGAAAGGTGATGGTGCTTGGTCATTCCTGCAAGACATTTTATGAACTTTTTTGTTTTTAAACACCTTTTCCCAGATTTTGTTGTTCATCAGACTTTGCCCTACCAGTCGGTTTCAGTGGATACGTTCAACTCCAAGAACGATGTGTACGTGGCCATCGCGCAGCCCAGCATGGAGAACTGCATGGTGCTGGAGTGGGACCACATTGAAATGAATTTCCGGAGCTACGACAACATTACAGGTGTGTTGTGGCTTTGATCGGATGTGTTGATCTAATTTCAGCATTGCCGCAAGCCCGTGAGAGAAGGAATACCCTGTGTGTCGAGGGAGAGCTCGGCTCTGTAGCTTGGTTAGAGCTGGGGACCACGTCCCAGCCTACCCTCTTGGTCTCTCCAGTTTTTGTCTTGGTGTGGTCAGTTACTGGGAGAGTGGAAACCTCAGGTCGTGATGCTGCTTATTACTGACGATCATTTTGGAAAGGGAGAGGGGGACGGGTTGCCTGTGGTGGGACGCGTTTCCTAGTCATAGTGAGAAGTCACGCTGGGAATCCCTTGTCCTGAGCTGTATGGCAGACCAAGACTGCACCAGCTTTGCAGCAGCTAAATGTTGCTTTGACTTCCATTAAGCTGATTGTTAACTAATACGCTAACACACTCACACACACCGTAGCTTGTCCCTAGTGCCCTTTGCTAAGTCCTGGTGACCACTGCTTTCTTTTAATAAGTACATACAAGGCCGGGTGCAGTGGCTTACGTCTGTAATCTCAGCACTTTGAAAGGCCGAAGAGGGCAGATCACAAGGTTAAGAGATCGAGACCATCCTGGCCAACATGTAGTGAAACCCCATCTCTCCTAAAAATACAAAAATTAGCTGGGCGTGGTGGTATGTGCTTGTAGTACCAGCTACTCGGGAGGCTGAGGCAGGAGAATCACTTGAATCCGGGAGGTGGAAGTTGCAGTGAGCTGAGATCACGCCACTGCACTTCAGCCTGGTGACAGAGCAAGACTCTGTCTCAAAAAAACAAAAAAAGTACATACAAAATAAGAATAAATGGATCTCTAAATGAGGCATTTGGGATATGAATTGGTTAATGCTTCTTTCAGTGCCACCATGGAATCCCAGTGCCTTAGCCCTACTAAATATAGACTGTCTACTTGCTTTTGAAATAGTCTTTGAAAGACTTCTTATTTATCAAAGTGCAATCTGACAATAATGCTGTGTAAACAGTGCCACAAAGGCCTAATTATCACCCAGGAGAGGGTTTCCTTTCGAGGTTCCTGATGTGGCCTTAGAGCAGTGTTTTAGTGTTGCAGCAAGAAGCATATTTAGGTAGAATTTCTGGGTTGGGAGGCTCCTAAGAGTCTCCCGGGCACCAAGTGGCTTCACAGCAGGTACAGGGATGTGGGGAGGCAGGGAGAGATGCTAATGAGCCTTATCTCACCGTGTATCTCAGGGTGAGATGTACATCAGATGCTCCGGGGATGCCATTTCAGATGAGCTGGCCACCTTCAGGCCATCTGGCCTCCCAGTGCTGAGCTCACCTTCCTGAGAGTAGCCCTCTTGGAAGTGTGGACTCAGCACAGAGTGCCACAGGTGAACCTGCAGTGGAAGCCAAGAACAAGGGAGATGAGGAAGTGAGTCCATGTCCATGTGGTTTTGTGCCTCCCTCTTTGTCCTGACATGGAAGGTAGGGGAGGGAAGGATGGCTGGCCTCTCTGCCTTTTCTCCTCCTCTCTAGGGTTGGAGACGGGAGCAAAGTGAAGGTTTGCGGTTTTTTTGTTTTGTTTTGTTTTTTTGAGATAGCCTCTTACTCTGTCACCCAGGCCAGAATGCAGTGCTGCAATCTTGGCTCATCGCATCCTGGAACTCCTGGGCTCAAGGGATCCTCCTGCCCCAGCCTCCCAAGCAGCTAGGACTACAGGCACACACCACTGCACCCAGCTAATTTTTTATTTTTTGTAGAGACAGGGTCTCACTATGATGCCCAGGCTGGTCTCAAACTCTTGAACTCAAGGGATCCTCCCGCCTCAGCCTCCCAAAGTGCTGGGATTACAGGCGTGAGCCACTGCCTGGCTGAGCTTTGCTCTTGGACAAGGAGTTCCAATGTCGATGTTGGCCGTGAGCCTGTGAGGTGCCAGGCCCTAGTTTATCCCATTGGAAGCTCACAATAGCCCTTGAAGTTATACCTGCCCCTATGTTAGAGGAAAAAAGCTCTCTTCTCCAGAGAGAGGAGGCGTACAGACTAGAAAGAGCTCAGGTTTTGAAAACTGACGAACACGGATTGTACTCCCAACTCTGCTATGGACTAGCAAGTACCTGTGCCTTGCAGGCCTGGTTTTCTCATCTGGGAAATGGGGAGTAGATGAGCCTCATATGGACGTTGTGAGGATTTGCTGAGTGCCCAGAGGAGGTGCTTCTCAAAGCCGCCATCCTTTTCACAACCTTACAAGTGATGAGGTCAAGACTCAGGTGTGTCCAGTCACCCACTGTTTATTCAGGGCAGAGCATGGGGTTTCTCATAGTTGTACCCCACTGGTTTTCTCTCCCAGGTTGACCTTGGTTGGACAGCCCTATCTTTCACCTACCCTTCTGACATACTGAAGCTGGTGACATTCTTAAATTCATTCATTCATTCATTCACAAAGATTTCTTGAACACTTATTCTGAGCCAGGCATATTCCTGGTGCTGGGGACACAGCAGCGATAAACCAGATAAAACTCTGCCCTCAGGAGTTTCCATTCTAATGGGAGAAAGAGACAAACAGAAAGGATATTTGTATTGTAAGAATTATTGCAAAAATATTTGTAGTATTTAAAAAGCATATCAGACAGAAACATGGTAAGGAGGGGAAATGAAGTGAAGAAGGAAGATGTAGAGTACTGTGTGTGGGAGGATTTGAAGGCTTGGGTAGAGTGTCCAGGAGAGGCCTCATCAAGAAGGTGCTACTTGAATAAGACCTGTGGGATCGGAGGGATTGGTCCCCACCATGGAGAGCTGGGGGAAGAGCATTCCAGGCAGAGGGAAAAGCAGGTGCAGAGGTCGAGAGGCAAGAGAGCATCTTTCCTGTTTGAAGAACTTCAGGAGGACGGTGTGGCATGAGCAAAATGAGCCAGGGGGAGTTGCAGTTGATGAGTCAGAAGTCAGAAGGGCAGAGCATGGAGTCTCATAGGTACTAGGCAGGACGTGGCTTTTCCTCTGAGTGTTTTTGTGCAGAGGCAGGAAGATGCAGGTACCTGGCACAGAGGCTGGATTGTGTCCAGCTACCGGGTCAAACATAGCCTTTTGGAGTGAGAGCACAAAGGTGGAAACACAGTGACTGGCTAAGAGGCTATGGCAAGAATCTGGAACCCAGGCAAGTGAGCGTGGCCCGGACCCAATGGAGGCCACGGAGCTGGTGGGGAGGAAGTCAGTGAGATGAGAGTGGGTGTGGTTGGGGCCAGAGCCCTGCTGGACCTTGTTAGTTTCCAAGGATTCCTCAGCCTCGCAGTCTCCAAGTCTGAATCATCCCGCAGCTCGGCGGCCATGACATGAAGCCCACCCTGCTCCTCTTTCCACCATCAAGCCCAAGAAATGAGTTCCAACATCAGACTGGCTTTTGATCATCCGGCTCCAGCTCTTACTAGCTGGTGGCGATGGCCAAGTTATTTAATGGGCATGAGCCCCTTTCATCTGTAAAGTGAGGATTTTGGGAGTTTCATCTGTAAAATGGGATCAGCATGGTATTGGACTTGGGAAAATACTACAAGGATTTTTTTTTTTTTTGAGACAGTCTCACTCTTGTTGCCCAGGCTGGAGTGCAGCGTTGCCATCTCAGCTCACTGCAACCTCCACTTCCCAGATTCAAGTGATTTACCTGCCTCAGCCTCCCGAGTAGCTGGTGTTACAGGCATGCACTGCCACTCCTTGATAATTTTTGTAGTTTTAGTAGAGACAGGGTTTTACTATGTTGACCAGGCTGATCTTGAACTCCTGACCTCAGGTGATCCACCCTCCTTGGCCTCCCAAAGTGTTGGGATTACAGGTGTGAGCCAACATGTCTGTCCAATACTATAATGATCTAATGGGGGTAAAATAGGAGCAACCCTCTTTCCCCCCGCCCCACAGACTCTACCTTTTTGATCTCCATTAAAACTGTTCCACAACTTGCATCAACGAGGGAATACAGAAACCGGCAGACTTCCCTGAGGGAGGTAGAAGGCCCTGCTACAGAAGGAAGGGGGATTGCTCCATGGAGGACGGAGAGGAGCTGTCTCTCGGTAGCTGGCATTGAGCCTGGCATGAGGGAAAGCCCTATAGCACACATGCATAGGCCAGGACACTGCCCTGGGCCCCACTGGCCTCGAAGAGGAACAAGGTAAATGTGGACCATTCTCTCTCCTTGGGCCATGGATCCCTTATTTGACAGCTTGTTTGCCCATGGGGTGGCCCTAGAGTTGGCAAGGGCGGGGCAGGATTTTCTCAATCCATGTACTTCCTCCTTTGCAGCCCTGGTGACCATGTTGCAAAAGGGATGGCTCCAGCTGTCCATGTGCCCCCAAGGGAGAGAGAGAAACCTGTGGTCACTTTCATCCTGAGGCTCCTTCTCCTTGTTCTCTCTACACCTCATCTCAGCTTTCTCAATTTTGGTTTATTTTGTTCGCCTTTTGATTTCTGCAGGCTATGTTCCAACCTGTAATCCCTCTTCCTACACACACACACACACACACACACACAGTGATCTGTCTGCTACTGACAACTCCATGGTCTAAAAGTGTCTACCTGGACAGAGTATGTCACAGAGCACCTCCAGGAAAGGTATTCCTTCTGTTTCACGTGGTCCTTTGGCTGTGACAGGCAGACCTCTAGGTCATTTCTGGAGAGCGGCGGCCTCCATAGCCGGGTGCTCAGGAAGGGGACAAGGAGCCTGCACTCTCAATTAGTGTTGGTAGGATGGAAATCAACGCCGCTTTGAAGACCAGTTTAGCAGTTAAAACCCAAAAGCTTAAAAATGTGCACAACATTTGCCCCAGCAATTCTTACACTGGAGAACACTGCCAGACAGTATCAAAACATGTTATTGAACAATATTTTAAAGGAAATGTTATTTTACAATAAGGAAAAGCTAGAAATAACTGCAACGTCCAACAGTAGGGCATTAATTAAATAAAATATGATGCATCCATGCAATGGAACACTGTGTAGTGTCAAACAGTATCAAGTTGTTGAAGAATCTTCAGCATGAGGAAATGTTCACAACATGGGCGTCAAGTGAAAAAGGTAGATGATAAAATATTTATGGGCCGGGCGCAGTGGCTCACGCTTGTAATCCCAGCACCTTGGGAGGCCAAGGCGGGTGGATCACAAGGTCAAGAGATCGAGACCATCCTGGCTAACATGGTGAAACCCCATCTCTACTAAAAATACAAAAATTAGCTGGGAGTGGTGGCACGTGCTTTTAGTCCCAGCTACTCAGGAAGCTGAGGCAGGAGAATTGCTTGAACCTGGAAGGTGGAGGTTGTAGTGAGCTGAGATCGCACCACTGCACTCCACCCTGGAAATAGAGTGAAATACCTTCTCAAAAAAATAAAATAATAAATAAATAAATAAATAAATAAATAAATAAATAAATAAAATACATATGGATAGCATAAGTCCCAATTTTTTAAAAAAGAATATTTGAATATGTGCATAGGTTAAAAATTAAACAATATATCAAGATATTAAGTGTGATTTCACGTTTGTAGTACAACTGGTTTGTATTTTCTTCTTTGTGCTTTTGGTTCCTTGGTGGTAGAGTATAGACTGAGGCCAAACTATCTGGATTTAAATCTCAGGCTCTACCACATACTAGCTGTGTGACTTTTTATAAATTACTTAACTTCTCTGTGCCTCAGTTTTACCCTTTGTAAAATGGGGATGATGATGATGATAAGAATAAGAATAGTACATGCCTCATGTAGTTGTTATAAGGATTAACTACATAAATGCATGTAAAGTGCTTAGAGTAGTGCCTGATCATACCTACACACTTTTTAAGTTTTACCTCTTATTATTTTCAAAATTTGCTTTGGTAAACATTTAACACACACTTCCTCAGGGAAAAACAATGCAATAGTTTTAAACGAGGAAAAGGGATTAGGTCCTTGCAGGAAGGCCAGAATGGTGAAAGACGATCTGAAAACCACCCAGTGTCTGCCCTTAAAGCCAGTCCTTAGGATAGAAATGGAATAAAATTATCTGTAGAATTTAGGATTCTGGCCAAATTCACTTGGGTCCAAATTACCTAGAAAATTAAAGGAAAGAAATAACCTTTATGGAATGATCTAGATGGAGGATCAGTGGTCTTGTAGGTGGTTCCTTGCTTAGTGGTTGGTCTTCCGGAATGGGGAGGTCTGGGGGACATCCGGGTGCAGGGTGAGAAAAGATGGTGGGAGGAGGGTCACCACGGAAACTGGTCCCATCTCTGCAAAGTCTTAGTTTTATGACACCTGAGCTAGGTCATTTAGACTTGCTCCTCCTCTAGGTATTTATGCAGTGCCCACTGTGGGTAACACTAAGAGGCAAGATCTTGTGATTATCGTGACATTTGCTTCAGTTGTTCAACAATGATAGCCACTAATGACCCACCACCTCCTGTGTGCCGGTGCTCCATGCTAAATATACTTGCCATGAATGGTCTCATGTCATCATTTTAGTCACTTGTAAGATCAGAGCTGGTAGCATGTTTACTCTCATTTGATGAATGAGGAACTTGAGCACAGAGCGTTGGGTTAACTGGCACCGGGTCAGAAAGCTTACAAGGTGCAGGGCTGGGTTTTGAACCCTCGGCCACCTGATCTGTATCATAAGGTTTAACGCCACTCTCTGCCTCCACTTGGCTTCCTTTAGCTCTGGAAATCAAAAGAGTCCAAATATCTTCAAGAACACTCAGAAATCTTTTTTTCTCCTGCCTCTAAGACCTCACTCCTACCTTTTTACCATCCCTTACCCCCTAATCCCAGGAGAAGAAGCATGTTTAACCGCCTCCTGCCATATGGAATCAGGAAATATTTTTTTTTCAAGGATACACGTTTTTTTAATCGACAAATAACAATTGTATATATTTGTTTGTGTATAACATGTTGCTTTGAAATATGTTTTCATCGTGGAATGCCTAAATCAAGCTAATTAATGTAGCTTTATTCAAAAGCGTGACGATAATTCCTTTGGTGCATTAGTGAGTTTCCTGAATTGTATGTCTGCCTCTAAAGACTCCAGAGGCCCTGATGACCTCACTTAGCCATTTTTATGGAAGCACATTTTTGAACAATTGAAAAAAAATTTTAATTATGGCAAAATACACATAGCACAAAATGTATTATCTTAGCCATTTTTTAATATACTGTTCAGTGTGTTAGTTACATTCACATTGTTGTACAACCAACCTCCAGATGCTTTTCACCTTGAAAAACTGAAACTCTGTGCCATTAAATGACAACTCCTCATCTCCCCCATCCCACAGCCCCTGAAATCCACTCATTTACTTTCTGTCTCTATGCATCTAACGGCTCTAGGTACCTCATGTAAGTGGAATCACATAGGATTTGTCTTTTTGTGACCTGCTATTTTATTTAGCCTAATGCCCTCAAAGTCCATCCATGTTGTAGCTATATGTCAGAATATTCTTCCTTTTTAGGGCTGAATAATATTCCGTTTTATGTATATGCCACATTTTGTCTATCCATTCATCCACTGAAGCAACCTGGGTTGCTTCCGCCTTTTGGCTATTGTAAAGGATGACGTTATGAGTGTCTTAGTTTGTTTGGGCTGCTGCAACAGAATACCATAGACTGAGTGGCTTATAAGCAACAGAAATTTATTTCTCATAGTTCTGGAGCTGAGAAGTCCAAGATCAAGACACCGGCAGATTTGGTGTGTGGCAAGAACCCACTGTATAGCTGACCATCTTTTTGCTGTGTCTTTATGTGGTGGAAGGGCAGAGGGAGTTGCAAGGGCACTAATCCCTTTCCTGAGGATTCTGCTCCCATGACTTAATCACCTCCCAAAGGCCCCGCCTCCAAATACTGTCACATTGGAGATGAGGTTTCATCATATGTTTTTGGAGAGAGCACAAATATTTGGTCTATAGTATTAGGTGTACAGATAATCTCTTTGAGTCACTGCTTTCAATTATTTCGGGTATATACCAAGAAGTGGAATTGTTGGCTCACAGGGTAATCCCGTGTTTAATTTTTCAAGGAACCACCGTACTGTTTTCCATAGTGGCCGTGCCATTTCACATGCCCAACAGCAGTGTACAGGAGTACCAGTGGAGGTGCATTTTTAGCTGTAGTTGCACTAATCTCATCTCCTTTATTTTGGAGCACAGGTCAGTCCATCGTGGGCTGTAAGGCCATTCTCATCGATGATCAGGTCTTTGTGGTGGTAGCCCAGCTCTTCGGCGGCTCTCACATTTACAAATATGACGAGAGCTGGACCAAATTTGTCAAATTCCAAGACATCGAGGTCTCTCGCATTTCCAAGCCCAACGACATCGAGCTGTTTCAGATCGACGACGAGACGTTCTTTGTCATCGCAGACAGCTCGAAGGCTGGTCTGTCCACAGTTTATAAATGGAACAGCAAAGGATTCTACTCTTACCAGTCTCTGCATGAGTGGTTCAGGGACACGGATGCAGAGTTTGTTGACATCGATGGAAAATCGCATCTCATCCTGTCCAGCCGGTCCCAGGTCCCCATCATCCTCCAGTGGAATAAAAGCTCTAAGAAGTTTGTCCCCCATGGTGACATCCCCAACATGGAGGACGTACTGGCCGTGAAGAGCTTCCGCATGCACAATACCCTCTACCTTTCCCTCACCCGCTTCATCGGGGACTCCAGGGTCATGAGGTGGAACAGTAAGCAGTTCGTGGAGATCCAAGCTCTTCCATCCCGGGGGGCCATGACCCTGCAGCCCTTTTCTTTTAAAGATAATCACTACCTGGCCCTGGGGAGTGACTATACATTCTCTCAGATATACCAGTGGGATAAAGAGAAGCAATTGTTCAAAAAGTTTAAGGAGATTTATGTGCAGGCGCCTCGATCTTTCACAGCTGTCTCCACCGACAGGAGAGATTTCTTTTTTGCATCCAGTTTCAAAGGGAAAACAAAGATTTTTGAACATATCATTGTTGACTTAAGTTTGTGAAAGTGTGGTGGGTGAAATTAAGAGACATGTAGCATTAGCTCTCGCAAGAGAGGACCAAGAGAAATCAACAAACCAATCAAAGTCAGGCTCAGAGCTCTGAAATTAAAAAGCACTGAAATAGACGTTTTCAAACTTTTAGAACTCACATTTTAATCAGGGATTGCATTTATTGGCTAACTGCATGACATGCCCATTCTACCATTTAAACAAAACATCTTAAAGCCTGTAATTTCTGAGAAAAGAGTACAGCATTTACTCTTATCATCTAGAAATGTAATATGCTTTTCTTTCCCTTTTTAATGAGGAAGGAGACAATTGGATAAGATGGGACAGCTCTTATAATGAAACAAAAAAACAAACTTTGAGCCCCTCTCATTCCACTTTAGTAATCTTTTTGGTAAGAACTCTTAAAGCCAAAAGTCAGCTGAAAAGATTTGCTGATTATTAGTTTAAAAATCTTGTAACACTCAGCAGTGCTGTTTTGAGTCATCGCAGTTTCTTGAAAGTAATGCTCGGTCTTCCTGAGTCCTCCTTAATAGCAGAACGTTGGTGATTTTGTTGGCTCATACAAATGCTTTTCACGGGTATGTTAAAAATTTAATGTTTGACATTGCTTCCTCTACCACAAAGAAAATATTCTGGTGACACATGTCTAGACCCAGCACAGGCTGTAGGCCCAGGAGCGAGACAAAGGAGTTTTTCCCTCTTTCCTATGGTTCAAAGCTGACCCTAGTGGTGGCCAGAGCAGTAAAGCTTGTGTGATGCTCTTCATGGCTCACCTGCTTCTCTGAACCCGCCCTTTGAGTCTGTGGGTAACCAGCAGACAGACCGAAGACTGAATGGTGCTTTTCATTTCGTCCTTTAGAGGGATGAAACAGTTATTTCCATCCGATGAGCATTTGGTAGCATTTTTGAAGTGAGATTTTATGAAGTCAAAGGGGACTTTACACAGATCTCGATGTGCTTTGAAACCTAGAGGTGGCCCTTTGATTTGTGCATGTCCTTGCCCTCTGGATGACTTAATATTTCAAGTCATCGAATACCAACTTCCCTGCCAGCCCACCTGCCTTCCTCCCCACTTGTATAACAGTCCCGTTTTGTCGAGTTGCTGCTATTGCTGCTGCCAGCGCAGCCCACACCAAACCACAACCCAAGATACTGAGATAGGAACGCTCCTCCCTCTCCCAGTACTTTACCAAAGGAAACGCTCCAGGACCCACATGCTCACAGGGGGCCATGTGTTGGCTGTGGAATCAGCCTCTGCAGGCTGGGGGGACTCAGGCTAATCAGTAGGGACCAGCTTAGGAGCCAGCCAAGCTGAACCCCACACTCAGTCTGTGCTCAAGAAACCAGATGGTATATTTCCAAATGGACCTCTCTGATACGGGCAGTAGGGAAGCTCGTGGGGAACAAGTGTGTGGAAGGTTCTTAGTGGATGTTCTGCCTGGTTAGCTGATTCTCTTCAGAGAATCTAAAGTGAATGCCTTTAGGGGTAGCTCTGGAAGAGAAACCCAACAACTTCACTCCTAGCCATGAAAGTAGCACGATCATATTGTACTGCATTGTTATTTTAAAATGATTATTTGCCAAAAAAAAAAAAAAGATTTTTGCCATGTCATGAGTAGGTAGATGTTTTGCCACAAATATGAATGTGTTTGTTGTTTCCTGACTTTAAGCAATGCAGATGGAGGCAATAAATAGCACTCAGAGAATGAGGCATTGATGTTACTTCAGCACTCGGGTACGTTCTGGGACTGTAGGCTGAGGCTTCCAGCCTCAGAAACAGCGGATTTTAATGAACGAACTCACCCACACATAGTAGTGTTGTTACTTGAAACGTCTGCAAAATACCAAGCAAACAGGAGAAAAGTGGTTTGTTTTCATATTTAAGTGCAAATTACTTTCTTCTGCTTTTTTTTTTCTGCCTTCTTGGTTTATTTGAACAGTCTACAAATGCCCAGGTCTCCACCTTGGAGGCTGAAAGGGGAAAAGCTCTGCCATTCCCCCAGCCTGAAAGATGGCAAGCTCTTCTTTCTGTTGCATGGAACCCCTTACACAAACCTGGGCAGAAAAATGGGTACTTGGCAAACTGTAGGAGATATTTAGACAGTCTCAGCAACTGTGTCAGATCAATGTGACGTTGCCAATTCCAACCACCTGTAGGGATGGCAAGGTGGCATCTTTTCACATTGTTGCCACTGCAGAGAGGTATCACACTCCGAGCTGTACCTTTGAGGGGAAATTGGCCACTGACCCCCTGCACTCACTATTCTGATCACGCCACCAGATTCTGGGAAACCAGGAAACACAGGGCACCAGGCTTAGGATGGGGAGAGTTATTGAGTCCAGATGGGGAATGAGGGGGTGAAAGAATGATCTAAACAGGTGATGGGTGAGGGCTGAGAAGTGGGTGACCCACTCAACTGCAGTCAGATTTTCCTTTTTATAATTTTATTTTATGCAAGACTAAAGCCTCCAATCTACAGAGCACCTATTTCTGTGGGAGGAGATATTTGTTCTGGCCAACTTACTAAAGGAGCACAGATGCTTTTGGCACCGGGTGGCAAAACCTTTGCTTTGTTAATCTTGCTGCTCCGTCCCAAGAATCTCTGAAGTTTTAAACAATTTCTGCAAGAAGCGTTCTTCCAGTAATATTGTAAAACAAAAAAACCAACCAAGCAACAGGAAAAGTGCAAAGCAGAGAAACATGTGGACCGTCCCCAGTGGAGATCAGCTTGAAGGAGGGGGCAGATCTTTCTTCTGCCTTCCCTCCCATCACCCATTGGGTGGTCATCTGCTCAGCTTATTTCTTCATGAGCTCTGTGGCTAGGCTCCTGGACTGATCCCTCTGTGCAGCTATGTGGCTTTAAGGCCTTTCCTTAAAGGGGGCACTTGTCCCCATACTCTATAGAATCAGGAATGAGTCTGTTACCAAGACTCTAAGAATAAACCTTAGACGTGAAGAGCACTGTGTTCTTGGACAGTGAATAATGAGGCCGCCTTACATTTCAGCAAAGCTTTATATTTTTCCCATGCACATTGATATTCACCTCATTTGTTCATAAAGAGTTCTGCAGTTTATTGCAGGGCAGGTATTATTCTAATTTCAGCAAGAAGGGAATAGACATGAAAACTATATAAATTGCCTGCCCACAGTTATCCAATTGGGACTGGCAAAGCTAAAACTTTCCCTCTGATGAGCAGACATTGAATTTTCTTTCTAAGACATCCTGCTATACTCTCCCAAAGAAAGACCTTCATTTCTATTGTGATTTTGAATTTGGCAGCACCTTGAGATAAAGTAAAAAGTGCAATAAAATATGCATAGCCAGAAGAAAAATCATGCTGAATAGACACCATTCCATCAACCGATCCATTTAACAATGAAAAAACACGCTATTACATGCAAGGCCCCACTCTTGAAAGTCTTCCAGAAATTTTGGATAGTTTTCTGTTGTTCTAAGGAGGATTTCTAGCTGGTCTGGTTGTTTCTCTCCCTGCATTGCTATGGGAGGGATGTTGAGGTTGAAGCACATCTGGTTCTCATCACAATGTCCACCAGATAAACAAGAAGAGATCTGTGTAGGAAAAATTCAAACCCCGAACACACGAGCAGTGATGGATTGCTCTCGGGCATCATCGCCCTTCGGGGAGCACACTGAAAATGGCAGCGTTGCATTTTTCTTCCCCGTGGAGTGAGAGGCTATGTATTTTTAGGAAAGAAATCAGCGTGGGATGCTTGAGGTTTGGCGGCCAGGAGCGCTCTTGATGGAAATTTCTCCAGCCTGGGGTATAATGAAGGGAAGATGAAGTTCTGCAGGAGGGGATATTTGCATGCCACCTAAAGAAAATCTCTTAAGTTGGCTTCCTGATTCTTCTGCAGAGGTATCAGCCTCTCCTTCACAGCTGCGGAAGGAAGTTCTTTAATTAGGCAGTGGCCAAAGATTCTGTTCGATAGCTTCCTGGAGTGGAATACAATAATCTAGTTGTATGCAATGACGCAATGAGAAAGTGGTCCAGATTTGGGTGGCGATGGAAAGGGAATGGCAAAGTGGGGCAGATGGCTCTGGAGGAAACTTGGGAAAGTAAAAACAAACTAGAAGAAAAGGGAAAAAGAATAATGATTTCCTCTGCTTTAGCCAGGCAAACAGAGGGTAGAATGACCAGGAAAATTAACAGCATCTCAGTTATGAATGAAGAGAAGAACTGTAATGCTCCTTCAAATAAGAAGTATATTGTAAAGCTACTGAGATCTAAAGCAAGTCATTATTATCCTTACCGTAGTCCATCGCTTGTAGCAAAACCTATTATTTTCTAGTAGGAAACATTCCCTATCAATCCCTTTGACTATCAAGAAGGTATAAGAATTGTGATAAAATAGGCCAATATGCTATTTGGTACCATTTTTATGTATTTTAAATGCATAACCTAGGTAAAATAAGAATAGTTTCTATGTGTAAAGAAGCAAGTTTTACAGTATGCAGACTACAATGGATGTATTTTAGGCTGTATATATATTTAGCTCTTTCTGATAGAGTGTGCAAACGATATGCCTCTTAATTCAATATATTCGGTAACCCTATGAATAAAACGTGGTTCATGCCTAAAATGGTTTTCATCTCTGGTCTGCTTAATATGAATATGTTCACTTGAGTCACCGATTTGCAGGGACACCCATGGGCCACTGAGGGACAGCAGTATCTCTGCAGCTCACTCTCTGTTTAGATGCAAGGTGACTACTACAAGGGTCTTTTGCTGCTTCTACTTAGAAACTCAAAAACCACTCAAAAGTCACTACAGATTCACTGAAGAGCTTCAGATTATACTCTGCCTGATCTGTGGAATTATAATCCTGATAGGTTGACAAAGAACCCTAGGAATCTTTGGATATCTTCCAATTCTGCCAGGTAAGGAGGAAGTGACATTGTAAGACTTCATTGGTTGGGTTGAACCGTCATGAACGCCTGAGGACAGAGCTTTTGTCTTGTCTTCTGCATGTCTGGGGTCTAACCTGGCACACAGTAGGCATGCAGTGTTTGCCACATATATCTTCATCTAAGACCCATCTAGTTTAGTTGGACAAATGAAGGCTCAGAAACCCAAATCACATATGACTGTGTACTCAGTGTGTGTCGAGTACTTCCATATGCTATGGGGCTTTTGAAAATCTTCAAGAACAAACTTCTTGCCATCAAGAGACTTAAAATCTAGTTAAGAGGGAAAATAATAAATGCATGATGCTATAGTCAACAGTACAAGGTTTAGGTAAAATTCTATATCACAGTCCAGGCACAGTGGCTCACACCTGCAATCCCAGCAATTTGAGAGGCCAAGGTGAGAGGATCACTTGAGCCCAGGAGTTGGAGAACAGCTTGGGCCACAAAGAGACTCCATCTCTACAAAAAATAAGAAATAGCTGGATGTGGTGGCATGCACCTCTAGTCTCAGCTACTCAGGAGGCTGAGGCAGGAGGATCCCTTGAGCTCAGGAGTTTGAGGCTGCAGTGAGCTCTGATCATGTCACCGCATTCCAACCTGGATGACAGAATAAGACCCCCATCTCTAAAAGAGAAAAATCTGCATCACAAAAATCACAAAACAGTGTGTGACTAATCATGCAATGAATGAAACAGTTAACTGTAATAACCAAAGAGCTCATCACCTTTTCTCTATTCTACTGGTTTGAAGCAGGTCAAAGTTCGTGTCCTCAAAGAGAGGAGATTATACAAGAATGTGATTCAGGGGTGCAAGAAGTCACCTGAAGGTGTGTCCACCACAGGCACAACCAAACAGTATGAATGCCTACCTGCTCAGAATAGACACCAACCGTAAGCAACCATCCACCTGGACCCAAGGCATTCCAGTGGAATCTGAGTGCCAATACAGATAATAAATTCCTGTAAGGAAAGGTTATGTTAGGTCAGGAGAAGTACCCTTCTAACCATCTTGAAGAGAGTGGCCTGGTTTCTTTTCATTGTTGTTTTACCATTGAATCATTGTTTTGAGTTTGTGGAGAAGTACAGAAAAGAACTAAAGATTTTCAGACCTGCAAGACAGAAACTCATTAAAGCAGAGATTAATCCTAATATCTCAGTGCATTTCATCTTGGAACTAAAGTGCTCTGTATAAATTGTGCAGAGCTGACCATGTACCCATTAGTGAGGCAAGTACACTTATTTTCTCTGTGTCTTGGAGAGTAAATTGAGGACGGAGAAGAATTGGAGGCATAAGTAATGTGTCACTTTCATTGATCTCCTGTCCTTGCAGTTGGCTTCTGTACCTGCCTCCCAGACTGGACAACACTTTCCTAACCAGGATCTAATTGGCACAAATGATCTTTTTCCGACAAATTGGTAGCAAGGCTGAGGCGAAAGGCCTGGGACAAACCTTACACTCTTGGCCTCTGCTCCAGGCAGCCTCTTGCAGAACATGAGTTTCTCCCACTCTTGCCATTAACCAGACAGCAAACCAAAGCAATACAGGGGAAAAGAGGCCAGTAGTCATGGAAAGTCTACCCCAGAATCTCCGGCACCTGCTGGAATCTGTATATGGGCCCCAAAGAACACGTTTCTGCACACACCTCCAGGTTTCTACCTCAGAAATCCACACAAAGAAAGAGAATCCAGCTAAGTTATCTTCCTCTTCCAAGAAACAATTGTTAGGGAAGGAGAAACAAGTCTAGATCTCTGTGCCTTATCTCACACTGTTCATCACCCACAGAAATGATGCAGGGCTCTGATGAGCACCTCCTGTCTTGGAGCTAAGAGATTCGAGGTGGTGCTGCCAGCCCATCCGTTCTGCCACCTCCCTGTTTGCTTTCAAAGGTGGTGTAGGCTGCAGAGCCTATGGACGTAGAGTTGGGACCTCAGAGGAAGTGACACTCTTGATATTTGTCCTGGGCATGGGCTCAACTCTTCTCACCCTGGTATGACTCTCTTCTTGTCTCCTGCTTTTGTTTCTCTTAAACTGTCAAAGAATTCTGAACACATTGTCACTTAAAAATAGTTTTATTTCTAGTTACATCATTTTCCTGCCTCTTTGGATTATAGCATCTTGGCTTATACATCACAAGGAAGTCCAAATGAACTTTTTGCTTGAGTCTTTTTCACTAATTTTGACTACCTATTATGTGAACAGTGCTGTACCAGTACTGAGAATACAAAGGTCTTAAGATACAAAAGTGTCCAACAATCTTTTAACATAGTGCTTTCTTGCCAGTTTGCATAAAATGGAAATTCACAAAGATTGTGAAGGTAACCTGAGTAAATAGTATGACCCATGTGATCCAGTCTCTCCACAGTATAACACTTAACAAAACAATCTCCTAACCAAATAGTCATACAATTAATTCTGATTTTTACCATGTCCTTGAAAGAAAAGGAAAGCCTATTCACAACCATCCAAACACTGCTTCTGAAATCCAGTCTCCACCAAGCCTCTTGCTCTCCCACTGCCCACTTCAGTGCCAATCTCTTTCCTCCACTCTTCCACAAGCTCACCTTTATATCACCCTCCCATGTACTGGCTGGCTGTCTTCCACATTTCTTCACCTCAGTTTTCCTGGGCTGACCATAGAGAGAAAGGAGCTTCAAGTGTTCCAACATTCATATATTTCATTCTTGCTATTATAAATTCAATAGGTTTTAATATTCTTCTGCTCTGCTTCTCTCTTTCTGCACCATGTGACCTGCAGTAGTTTCCAAATATACTTGCAAATTATTTGGTGCCCCTCCCTTCAAGAAGTGGAGCCCAGTTTCCCTCCCCTGGAGCGTGAGATTTGCTTAGTGACTTGCTTCTAAGGAGTAGAATGTGGCAAAAGTGTTGGCGTATGACGTCCCGGAATAGGTCTTGGACTCCTCACTTGGAGGGAGGCCAGCGCCATGCTGTGAACATACTCAAGCAGCCTGTTGAGAGGCCCACGTGGAAGGCACTGAGTTCTTCTGCCAACAGTCTGCACCATGGGAGTGAACCAACTTGGAGGTGGATCTGTCGGCCCCAGTCAAGCCTTCGGATGATTGCAGATCTGGCCAATGTCTTGAATACAACTTCCTGAGAAACTTATGCCACTCCTGGATTCTTGATCCATAGAAACTATGTGAGACAATAAGTGTTTATTGTTTGAGACTGCTGAGTTTTGGAGTAATTTGTTTTGTAGTAATGAGTAACACACCGCCACTTTTACCGGCTTATAGGAATGAGGTTGCTGCCAAATGGGTCTATTAATTTGAGAAAGAACTAACACATCCACATACCACACTATGACATGGCACCACACACACACACACACACACACACCACACACACACTGTTTAAGGGAGAGAAGTCATTTCCACAAATAATTTATGCATCCAGGTGAGTAAACAATTGTATTGAAATTAAAAAAAAGAAACAATGAATTTAGCTGAAAAATCAAGGGAGATTTCTTGAAGGGATTTCAGCAGAGGCTTGACTGGGGATTGAATGTCGAAGAGGAATGTTGTCACCTTAGCTTCCTTAATTACAGCCAAAAAGACTTATTAGTGACGATAAGGTCTCCTAGGCAGTGTTTGGTGGGTTATGGCTGACGAGGAGGAAGATGACAATGCTCTGAAGACTATCCATGATACCTCAGAGACACCTTTGTCACCTGCTGGGGTTTGGGATAGCCCTGTCGCAAGCCCCGATTCTCTGCCTGAATACTGCAGCCCTTGAGAAGTAGGAAACATGCCAGAAGAGCACCCTTTACGATGGATAAGGTTACACTGGAAACTGCAACTTGTTATCTGCGTGCAGATGGGTTTCCTAACACTGACCTCTGAAACACACGTTTCGACATACCTGGTCACATATTTGCAGTGTAGAGGAGGAGATGAACGTTTGCACTTGGCAGGCAACCGGAGGGAGAGGGTGAGATCGGTTTTAGTGTGTCCAGTTTCTAGACCTAATTCACCAGTCTTCTTAGGATACTGCATCTCTTTGAGGCTGGAGAGTGAGGCCTGCAGACTAGTGCCAGGAGTACGTGCTCCTGGGTTCCCTCCACGGGGAAGGAGACATCAGGGGTAGGAATCAAGCCTTTTCTCTAATGTCAACTACTCAGGACAAGGCAATGCTTATCCTTGAGTAGATCTGGGGAGCTCAGACTCCCTGTTCCCTAACTCTGTTTGCAAGTTATACACAGAGACCAAGAGAATATATTTTTAACCACTTGGAAAAGATCTTTCTGGTATGAAACAGACCAGAAAAATGAAATTTAGCAGCACTGAGAGAAGATCTTTCTGCAGTGCAGGTGATGAGAAAGAACTTGGTGTCGTTCAGCAAAACTCTGTCCTCCACATTCTCCCTTTTAGGTTTTTTATTTGGTATTTTATCAGCTTTTCACATTGAATAGCACTAACTATAGTGAAATACAATGTCATTCTGGGGTCCTGAAAAAAGAAGCAGGTCAACTTTACATTTCTTTCATTAACATAGAAAGGAGAATTTTCTGGTGTTTCATATTTTCAGCAAAGTGGAGTATCTGCTCTACTTACTAAAAATGACACTCCACCCCCCCATTTCCATCTGCATTTACGTTCTGCACATACTGCTGAAGTAGCTTTTTCCTCCTTATGTTTACTGCCAATGCATTTGCATTTTCTGTCGCAATAAATAACCCAGTAAAACCCTCCAATGGTAGGCTCTAGCCTGGCTCTTTCTAAGCATGGAATCATAGACAATGATTTATAGTCATGTTGGCCCAGAGGAAAGAAAAAAAATGGACATTTGTAAAGGAAAAGTAAGTGAATTCAAACAAATGCTCGCTGAGCTCTTAGAAAATTAAAGATGTGAAATTAACATGAAATTTTCTATGACCATTAAAGTCATGGGTTGGGGTGGGAGGCAAGGCAGAGGAAGCTGTCATTTCAGGGCTCCGTCTGTGGGAGTCACCACTCTCCCCAGAATGTTGGCATTTGCAGAGTGCCTGGCACCAGGATAAGTGTTACACACCTTAACTCATTTATTCTCAGGACTCTTCACAAAGCAGCACTTTCATATCCCCATTACACAGAGGTGGAAATAGAGGCACAAAGAAGTTGAGAGCTTCCCCGGGTCACACAGCTAAGAGTGGCAAAGCCAGGAAAACAGGGCCCAGGGTGGTTAGGCAGCTCCCTCAAGTTTGTACAGCCAGTAAGACCGAAACAGAGAAAACAATAATCATAGCTAGCCCTTCTGCAGACCTAGCCCAGAGCCAGCTGCTGTTCTAAAGGCTTTATAGCTATTATCTCAGTTGGTCCTTACAGATTCTGTGAGACAGATCCGATCATTATCCTCATTTTATAAATGAATCAACAGAGGCACAGAGAAGTGAAGGAACCTGTCTGGAGTCACACAGCCAGCAGGAAGAGGAGCTTGGGTTTAAACCCAGGAAAATCTGCCACCAAAGGGTATACCCTTATCCACTGGGCTCCCCTCCCTTTTTAATCCATAAATATGCAAAAACCCTTAGCGTTGTAAGTGCCAAGTGCTGATCCAGATGTGTTTGACTCCAGAGCCCATGTTTTGTTCTGTAATCCCATTCCAAGGAGAACATGAGCATGTGGCAGTGGGGTGAGGGGTGAGGGACCACAAGAAGGGGGAGGGGGTCTGTTTTGCTGCATGGGTCAGTCATATGAGAAACTGGATAGGCCATTCTTCATGAAGGGTTCCCTAAGCCCAGCCTTTTCAGCTGACCACCCACTTACCCATGAGCAGCCAGTAGTCACTGATGTGGAGCCCTCTCGTGTGCCACCAGCCAGCTACTCTATCTGGAGCTTAAGACATGGAAGGGCGGGATCAGGTCTGAGTCTGGGAATAGTTCAGGGGCCTGAAATCCTTTGGAGCCTCTCACTCCAAGCCCCTCATGTTCTAGATAGGAGGTGGAGGCCCAAAGGTGACGTGCCTTGCCTAAGGGAGGTAGAGCTAGCACTTTGCTGCTTGTGCTTTGTCTTCACAGTGGAAGATGATGGACATGGTACCATCTTGGAATCTGCAGCTTGAACCATCTGAGTCTCAAGTAATCAAAATTGTAAAAGCCCATGACCTTGTGGTTTACAGAAGCACAACTAGGAGACCTGTGAGGCTCTGGCTTCTTGAATGGGGATGGGCCAGCCTGTTTCAACACCTCCATCTTCCCTTGGGGCTCTTGTTCTCTACACAGTAGAAATGCTACCATGAGAGCTGTGCATCTTAGGAAGGTGACACAAAGGTTGAGTTTATGGCAGACTCTGTGTTAATTGCTCTACATGCGCTTTCCTGCATTTTTGTATTTTGTTGGAGAAATCTCTTCCTCCTCTCCCTTCCTGCCTTCCACAAATATTTGTTAACATCTGGCTCTATGTTATGCACTGTGCCAAGCAGTGGGTAGTCAGTGTTTTAAAAATAGACACAGTTCCTCCTCATGTGAAGCTATCTACCATGATACTCAGACATTAAGTGGTTCCTTAAAGCCTTCAGTCATATCTAAATGTGACTGGACTACACAGTGATTTGTAAGTTTTTGGAGGATCAACTTTTGATAAGCCAAACAAAGTCATGAACTGTCTCAGCAGAAAAAATTAAAAGTGTATTTGCATTTATAAATATGTCTAGATTCTGACCATGTCCACTCCGGCCCGTGTCACTGTGGTTTTCCACCTTGATTCCTGTCAGGGCTGCCACACCGGGCCCCCTGCTGCTCCCTGACTCCTCCTTGTCTGTTTTCTACTTAGTGGTTGGAGGGATCCTTTTAAAGTGTAAGTCAGATCAGCCGGCTCAGGAGAAGTCAGGGCTTTCCATCACTCACGGAGCCAGAGCCAAATTTCTGCAACAGCGTACAAAAACCTAAACTACTCTTTCTGTCTTTGTTTCTCTGACACACACACACACACACGTCCTCTCTGACCTCATCTCCTAAACTATTTCCTTTGCTTGCTTGGCTCTAGCCACTCCAGCCTTGTCCTTGTTATTCCTTGAAGGTTCCTTAGGCATAGAAGAGCAAAAGATGAAAGAGGAAAAGAACCTGGATCCTGAATGACCACATGGAGCAGAGCTGCCCCACCAGCCTGGACGATCACCTCTAGACTGTTAACAGGAGAGAGAAATATACTTCTGACTTATTTAAGGCAATATATTTTGGGTCTCTTTGTTATTATGTAGTCTATATTCAACCCAAAGGATGGCACATAAAGGCCAAATCTGTTTCTCCGTGTGCCTTTATAAATAAAGTTTTATTGGAATTCAGCCCCACACATCCACTTATGTATTGTCTGTGGCTGTTTTTGTGCTTCAGTGGCAGAGCTGAGCAGGAGCAATAGAGATTCTATGACTCCAAGGCCTAAAATATTTATTCTCTAGCTTTTCATAGAAAGTATTTGCTGGCCTCTCTTCTAAACAATATACATCTGTTATTTTCATTTTTCATGTGAAGAGAATGAAGCCCTCAAAGGTTAAGGAAGTAAGAGTCAACAGTGAGTAGCTCAGCTGGTTTCAAACCCAGAACTGCTGGACTATCCTATTCAGAGCAAATAGTGTCTTAGATGCGTCAGGCTAAGAAATGAAGTCAAGCCACACATTTAGTCACACTTCAGTCAAACATGCAAAAAATTAAGCTGCTGCATTTTTTCATCTAATTGACCTAATTTTTTACTGGACCCCCTAGCACTGGATAGTAAGTAAACCATTCATAGACCAACCCACTAATGTTAGTCTAATCTAACAATTTCAGTAGTCCTGTTAGACCATTCAGGCTGTTGTGAATTAAACGCTCAGTTTTTCAGATTTCCACCCTCTTCAGCTTCTCGTGCAAGATAACTTTTAGGGTCCTGGTGGCAGTGGGGATGGGGTGGAGTGCGGAAGGGTCTTCACATGCATATAGAATCTTCTGGACACGCTCTGTCTGATGCCCTATTCTGGTTTGGTCTCTGACCTCAGGACCGCTGAGGTCTGGTTAATCCTGTCTAATCTTGCTGAGTAACTTCAGGCAGTAACTTCTCATCTGGAAAAATAGGGATCATAATAGTGCCTACCTCTGAAGGCTAACTCAAAGATTAAATATGAGATAATAAACAGAAAACACTTAGACAAGCCTCACATTTAATAAGTGTTCAATACAGGTCAGTATCGTTGCTGTTGGCCAGGACCCATCACTGGATCTTGGCTTTTTGCTCCCGTCTTAGGAAATGACCAGCAGTGTACTCTCTATTCCCGCAGGATCCCCTGCCAGCCCTCTCAGCGCCTCCAGGTCTCCTCAGCAGGGCATGAAAATGAGATCCTATGTGGCCACAAGTGCTGTGTCTGCGGCCAAAAGTGCTGCATCTGCCATAGCTGTTGCCCCTCCATTGTGCCATGTTGGAAGAGGCCGCTTGGTGGTCTTCTCCTGGACATTCTGCACATCCATTTGGAACTCACAGGGAAGCATGTCTCTGGCTCTACAGAGTTTCTGGCCCTCCCCTTCCCTCTGGATCACACTCCCCACATCCAGAGCCTTGGCCATTCTTTCTCTGCTTCCTCTGCCTGGCTTCTCTTCCTCTCACAAACTCTTGGACTGGAAGGAATAGACATCTCATTTCCTTGTCATCATATCGTGGCTTCTTCCTGTTCTGTCTTACAGTAAAACTCTATGATATAGGCAGCTAAGCTCTAACATAGTAATGAGAGGAAGGGAGTTTAGAAAGTCCTCTGTTGACAGCGCCCAGCTATCAAGACCACTGTCTTGTTAAAGAGGTCAAGGAAGGCAGCCTGGCGACTCCAGCTGATTAATGACCTCTTTCTTCTGGATAGAACCTGCCCTTTCCTTCCCTGGGGCAACTGGGAATGATCATCCCCACTGGAGAAGCACTCTGGCAGATCCACTAGGTGGGGATGTTGTAGAAGGGAACTGAGTAGCAGATGTCTGTTTGGCCTAAATGTCCTCTAAGGTCCTTCCTAGCTGAGGGCACATGAGCCAGAGTCATGACTTATGGAGAGCCAAGGGTGCTTCTGGCTTTCCAGCCTGGGACAGGACTCTGAACTCTGGTTTTTCTATTACTCCCAGGAATAGTGCAGATCCAGTCTAGGGGCTTCTAAGTGCAGGTACAGCCTTGAGAAGTGGCTGAATGCCCGTTTCAGGGGCCACATCACAGGGTGCTGTGATACACGCTTCCGGTTGGCTAGTCATTCTTATGCTTTCCTAGGTTGGAACCTGGAACTAGTCAGCAGGTGCAAAGGTGGGGTGAAGAAAAACCTATACAAATAAACAAATGTTTCTATCTATTAAATGTTTCTATCTATTAAAGCATCATGTAAAAATGCCTGAATGAACAGCCACCAAACAGAGGGAATATTAGAAAAAGCCTGTTTTACACTCTGTGCTGGTATTGTGCACTTTTGGGGCTCCTCAAAGGGACAGGCAGAGGCAGACATCCTTCAGAGAGGTTCTGAAGCCCACGTGAAGACCAGTTGGAGGAAACATGCCAAGTTGATTAAGCTGATGTAGATGCAGAAAGCCAGCTGCAGTTTCAAATATGAGCTGCAAATTAAAATTCAATTATGCAGGTGTCACAGGCTATATTTTCCAAATTTGGCCCCAGCAACACCTCCCATTCAAGTGCTTAAATCTGGGTGGGCTTGTGGCTTATTTGTAACCAATAAGATGTAACAGAAGTGATGCTGTGACTTCCTAAGCTGGGTTATTACAGATGAATTAGGTCTTTTTGTGGCATGACAAATGACCACAAACTTAGTGGCTCACCACAACATTTAGTATATCACATTCTCTGTGGGTTAGAAATCTGAGTATAGGTTAGCTGCATTCTCTTCTCAGGATCTCCCAAAGATGGAATCCAGGTGTGGTCTGGGCTGTGTTCTTATCTGAAGGCTCAACTAGGGAAGGATCTATTTTCAAGTTCCCTCAGGTTTTGGAAAGAATTTATTTCCTTATAACTGTAGAATTGGTGGCCACCGATTTCTTTAAGAAAAGTGTATTATTTTTCTAGGGCTGCCATAACAAGATACCACAATCAGGGTGGCTTAAACAACAGACATTTATTTTCTCACAGTTCTGGAGGCTAGAAGTCTGAGATCGAGGTGTTGGCAGATTTGGCTCCTTTGGAGACCTGTCTCCCTGCCTTACAGATGGGTGTCTTCTCACTACATCCTCACATGGTCTTTCCTCTGTGTGCACACAACCCTGGTGTCTCTCCCTCCTCTTTGTTATGAGAACACCAGTCAGATTGGATTAGGGTCCACTCTGACAGTCTCCTTTTAACATAATCACCACTTTAAAAGTCCTGTCTCCAAATACAGTCATATTCTGAGGACCTAGAGGTTAGGGCTTCAACATACAAATTTGGTGGTGGTGGTGGGAGCAATCCAGCCCGTAATAGCAAGCAATGGAGAGACAGAGAGAGAGGGAGAGAGACTCTCTGCTGCTTGGATTCTTTCACTGCAGGGAAGATCTAGGTCTTCTAGGTCTTCTTTTTTTTTTGAGATGGAGTTTCACTCTGTCACTGGGCTAGAGTGCAATGGTGCAATCTTGGCTCTCTGCAACCTCTGCCTCCCAGGTTCAAGTGGTTCTTCTGCCTCAGCCTCCCAAGTAGCTGGGATTACAGGCACCTGCCACCACACCCAGCTAATTTCTGTAATTTTAGTAGAGACGGGGTTTCACCATGTTGGCCAGGATGCTCTCAATCTCTTGACCTTGTGATCCACCCACCTCGGCCTCCCAAAGTGCTGGGATTACAGATGTGAGCCACTGCGTCTGGCCCATCTAGGTCTTCTTTTTGAGGGTCATATGATTAGCTCAGGCCCATTCAGGATGATCTCCTTTTGATTAACTCAAAGTCAACTGATTAGGGACCTTAATTACACCTGAGATGCCCTTACACCACTGCCATATCACATAGCATAATGACAAGCATGACATCCCATTCCCTTGCCATATTTATTGGTTAGAATCAAGTCACAATTTCTGGAACCTCAAGGTGAGGCAGTTATATAGAGTGCAGACTCTAAGAAGCAGAAATCATGGGGGCCTTCATGGGGAGTGTCCACCACAAAAGATATTGCAACCTCAGTTTGGTTTCCTGGGCCACTCACCTGGAGCTCTCTGTTACCCACGTAAGTGGTCTTACTGTCCCGAGGCCTCCATGTTGAGAGGAAGCCCAAGCTAGCCCATATAGAGACCTCAAGGAGAAGCCTTGAGACTAAATGAAGAGAGAGGAAGATTCCTGGGTAGCCTCTACTGCTCCAGCCACGATCTGACCACAGTGCATGAGAGACTTGAAGCCAAGACCACCTGGCCAAGCTCTTCCCGAATTCCTGGCCAATAGAAACAATGAGAGCTAATGAAATCACTATGGTTTTAAGCCACCATATTTGGGGGCCGTTCATTATGCAGCAATAGTAACCAGAAGAGCAGGCATTCCAAATGGGACATCACTCCTCGTATTGGTAACTCTATGGAATAAGCATCATGGGGAATTTCTTTAGCAGCCTCTCCTGCCTCCTACCACCCATATTCTCTAACCCCTTATTTGTTTATTTTTCTTCATTGCGCTTACCACTCTCTGGTATACTATATGTTTAGTTGCTTGTTTGCTTACTCTTTGTTCCCCCCCACCACCACCTTCCAACATGTAAACTCTGCAATGGAGAATTTTGTCTCTTTTTTCTTCACCTGGCAGGTATGTATCCTCAATCAAAACTTTAGTATTTCAGCTGTTGATGGCTGGACTAACAGCTGGAAAGAGGCCAGAACGAGACAACAAGTGTCCTGAAAAGGCAGAAGATCAGAAAACCATAGAGAAATCAATCTGGAAGGGTCCTTAGAGACCATACAGTTCAATGCCACACCATCCTTAAAGAAATGGAGGCCTAGAAAACAAGGACTCGAATGATACAGGAGGTAATAGCAGAGCTGGTTACTCCAACCAGGCCCTCTGCTTCTCCTTCTTGGGTTCCTGCCATGAAGTCACTTTCATAGGGATTCCATGCAAGGTGGTCAGTGTCTTGACTGCTCCCTAGGTTTTCTGGCAGAGTTCTGCTGGGACATGCATACATCAAAAGACATTTTAATTATTCTTAAGATTCTTTCTTTTTTATTTATCTATCAAAATTCAGTTATGGCATTACATTGATTTTTTCAGTGTGTGGAGGTAGGCTATGTTATATTGTGAATGTATTTCACTTCAGAAGATTAGGGGATCATCTTAGCCTGGGATCCCGGGAAAGCAGGGCCTCATGGGAAGCCTTTGTTACATGGATTGACTATTGGAGAGCAGGATCTGGGGGAGCTGGAGGAGGAACAGGAGGAGGAACAAGCTGGCCCATGCTGCAGGGGCTGCTGCCTGAGCATCCCCCTGGGACCTTCTAAGTAGCTGTATTTGATGTATTTTGGAGATGCATACCACAGGGATGAAAAGGGAAGCATTTATCCATCAGCGTTCATCCCCCCTTGGCCAGGGGTGGCCTCGCAAGCATTTACTCTCCCCACTTCTGAGTCAGGCAGGCTGTAGGGGTTCCCCATATGAAGGCATCAGGATGTGTATTCACCCAAGACAGGAGGACAGAGGTGCGTGGTGAATGCCAGTACATATGTCCAGTTGTACCTGCATAAAGCTGATCAAAGTCAGCCTAGAACTGGTCACTGCAGTAGTGGCTGGGATATGAGGTGGGGCCCAGAAGATTTTAAGGAGTACTCAGGAAAGATCTGTCTAATCCCCTAAACCTCATAGTGCAGACAAGTGTCGGCGCTTTAGAAGGAAGCGTCTGGGAGCTTCTACGATGAGCCTGTGGCATTTCTGGCTAATCACATGACCTGGATTTCTCATCTTAAGAGTCCTCTAGGAAATTCCATCTGCAGCATCAAAGTCATAGGGGGAGTTCAAGTGCCTTTATATTTGGAAAGAACTGAAACAAAATCTCACTTCTGGGAATTCTCGGCTCCTTAAGGTCTCCCACTTCCTTGATTCTGTAGTGGGCGTCCAGTTTGTCCTCACATGGGCTCTGAGTACATGGAGGTTAGCAAGGGGGGTGCAGGGAGCTTAGCCTGCCGGGGAGGATGCTGTGAGGAAATTAGCTGCGCTGACATAGCGCAGCCATCATTCACTGAGAACCCAGCAGTTCCAGGCACTTGGCAAAGCACATAAAAGACATTTTCTCATTTACTTCTCTGGGAAATAGTATTCTCATTTTATAGAGAAGCAAGACTGGCTACATAATTTACGTGTCCCAGGACACAATGAAAATATTAAAAATTATTACGAATTTCAAGATGGCAACAGCAAAGCATGAAACTAAGTAGGGAACCTTTCCAAGTGGAGGAGACCCTGAGCGTCTGCACATTTCACAGACTGTTGAAACTGACCCTGTAGAAGAGGAAACCAAAGCTCACAGTCGTTAAGTGAACTTCCTGCAATCACACACAGTGGTAAGTGTCGGTGCTGTGATTTGAATCCAGGTAGTCTCACTTCTACATGAATGTTCTTGGGCTGAAGCAGAGGGGTGTGCTGGGAAGTACACTCCATCCAGAGGCAGACGACTGGTGTTCCAGCAACTCCTCACTCGTTAGGTTTCCCGACCCAGATTTCTTCTACCCAGCTTCCTCGCTAGCAACTTGAATTCAAATAGTGATTGTCAATTCACTCTGTAAGCCCAGCACTGCAGCGCCTCCAGAGACAGAGGTGAGTGGGGATAATGAGAGTTGTCTTGCATTTTGCCGATGGCACAGATGACAGTGCACTTTCAATGTGAGGAACTACCTGATCTCAGAGCAGTGTTTCCTGTTGAGACGTTAAGGATTCCTGTGTCTTTTCCTTGGGAATAGGATTTCAATAAGAGACTATTGAGGAACAGGACCTTCACTAAATCCCAGCTGCAGCCATCAGGGCTCTAGGCTGCAGGTGGCTGATGCTGGCTTGGGCTGGCTAAGCAGAAAAGGAGTTTATGAAAAGGGTGCCGGGGCTAAACGCTAGATCCTCTTCTCTAGTTTCTCTGAATCAAAGCCTCCCTCAGAGCACTGACTGGCAGAGTCTCATGCCAGGAGGGACTTGGCCATTGGTGGTTTCTGAGTTCTGCCATGTGGAGGCCCAACTCTTAACGTCAGGATTTCCCCAAACTTAGCAGAGATGCTCAAATGCTTGAGACACACTGAAAAGCAAAAACATCAGTGCATTGACTTCAAAATGACACCATAATGATCAGTGACGCTCATGTTTAACTCATGTCACAGAAATCCAACTACTGTGGCCTAACCAAAAGAGGGTTTATTCTGCTCACGTGATGAAGAGTCCTGGGTGGGCAGTGCTGGGCCTGTGAAGCTGCTTAAGGAACTAGTCTCCTTCCTCCTTTCACCATTACTATAATGTGACTGTCAACCTCATGGTTCCAAAGAGGCTGCTGTACCTTCAGGCGTTGTGTCTGCATTCTAGGCAGCAAAAGTAGGGAAGGGCAAAGGGCAAAAGGCAGATGTCAGTTAAATCTTCTTTTTCTCATGTTAACAACAGCTTCCCCAGAGGGTCCACTCAGTTGACTTCTATTTATGCTTTTTGACAAAAACTAGGTTACATGGAATCTAAAGAGAAGAGTATTTGAACACAAGACCATCACAGATACAATCAGGATTTTGCTAGTATAGAAGAAACAGAAGTGAATATTGGCTGGGCTGGCCAAGCAGTGTCACCCACAGCCACTCTGACACTATTTTGGCTCAAAAAGTCTCACTAGCATCCCACTGCCCATTACAGCACTGTCTAATAAAAATAGAACACAAACCACAAATGCCAGCCCCAGCTGTCCTTTAACATTGTCTAGTAGCCACATCAAAAAAGGAACAAGAGGCTAGGTGCAGTGGATCATGCCTGTAATCTCAGCACTTTGGGAGGCCAAGGCAGGCAGATCACCTGAGGTCAGGCGTTCAAGACCAGCCTGGCCAACATGGTGAAACTCATTTCTACAAAAATACAAAAATTAGCCAGGCATGACAATGGGTGCCTGTAATCCCAGTTACTCGAGAGACTGAGGCAGGAAAAGCTCTTGAACTTGAGAGGCGGAGATTGCAGTGAGCCAAGATCGTGCCATTGCACTCCAACCTGGGTGACCCAGAGACTCAATCTCAAAAAAAAAAAAAAAAAAAGCAACAAGAAGCAGGTGAAATGAATTTAAAGATATACATTTACCATGTTCTATCCAAAGTATTATCATTTCATCACGTAATCAATTTTTTAAAAATATTAATATGATTTTTTTCATACCAAATCTTCAAAACCCAGTATTTGTTCTTTTCCACTTGCAGCACACAGACTAAGTTCATCTCAAGCCCTTCAGAGTCACCTGTAGTCAGCAGCTTCCGTACTGGAGAGCACATGTCTATACTTAGGCAACTGGTTCTCAGCTGCATGTAAATGCAGGGGAGTTGGGCTGTCTTTCGTCAGCAGAGGTGATGAGGGTCCTCAGAGACCTTTGGCAATCACACAGGCTTAGGACAGTCCCATGATGATGAAGAATTTTCCCGTCCAAATGCTGATAATGCTTCTATTGAAAACCACTGCTTTCATACATGCAAAGAGCCTAGAACAGTGCCTGGCTCACAATAAGCACTGAATGCAAGTTAATTATGATTATCATTACTGTGCAGCCAAGTCCAGACCTCATCTTCTAGCACATAAACCCTCCATAATCTCACCGCAATGCTTTTACCAAGGAACTGCACATACACACACACACACACACACACACACACACACTCCATAATAATACATAATACATATGGGTAGTTTCTATATCTTCTATGCATATTATATTTGTGCATGTGTGTGTGCATAGTCCCGAGTGTGTGTATGTGAATATATGTATATATGTATATTTTGGGATCTTTATATATCTCACTTCATTGCTCTGCAAATCTACCTTGAGAATAGGAGAGTGTATTAGTCCATTTTTACTCTGCTGATAAAGACATACCTGAGACTGGGCAATTACAGAAAAAGAGGTTTAATGGACCCACAGTTCCATGTGGCTGGGGAGGCCTCACCATCATGGTGGGAGATGAAAGGCACGTCTCATATGGTGGCAGGCAAGAGAACTTATGCAGGGAAATTCTGCTTTATAAAACCATCAGATCTTGTGAGACCCATTCACTATCATAAGAACAGCACAGAAAAGACCTACCCCCATGATTCAATTACCCCCCACCAGGCCTCTCCCACAACGTGTGGGAATCATAGGAGCTACAATGCAAGATGAGATTTGGGTGGGGACACAGCCAAACCATATCAGAGAGTAGCTATAATTAGTTTTGTTGTACAGATAAGAAAACTAAAGCCAGAGAAGTTAAGCTGCTTGCTTAAGTTCACACAGCAACTGAGGAAGAGCCACAATTTCAACTTTCCTTGCTAGAGATTAGAGGTTACTATCCATAAATACGGGAGCACTAGCAATACCAAGGCTATAGGTATCATGACTGAAGCCAGTCCATCTCCCACTGGACTTGCCAAAGACCTGCCAAGAACTTCCTTGGGTAATACACCAGAAGAACAATTCTGCCCATGCCTGGGCCCGAGGCTCACCATACGGTTTCACTCCTGTCCTAGAAACGAGCCTGGAGCCGGCGACAAAGAGAAACATCCCAGTGCAATTTCAGTCTCAACAATGACAACTGATGATGCACAATAGCAGGATCTGGCCTGTAATCAGTTTCAAGCTATACTTAGCCATTTAGGCGCCCATTCTGCTCACTCCAGAGAGTGTGGGGGAGAGTCACACACCCCTCAGCTTCAGCTTCTGGCTCTTCACCACGGAGCACCATGCTGAAAAAGGACCCTTTTGTGACAGCACCGTAAATGACAGCCCAGGCAATCTGGAGTCTCAGTTAGAGCGGATTTTTCTGTCTCCTAAAAGAAGAATCTGTTTTAGGCTTAATTACAGTCTGTCATTACCCGCAATCTTATAATGATCCAAAGTCCCTGGAAAATGATAATAATAATAAAAAAGACAGACAATCGATTCAAATCTGAATGGAAAAAGGCAGACAAATGGTAAAAGGCAGGGAGGTGCTGGTAGAGTTCTTCAGAAACAATTGTACCATGACGATCAGAGCTTTACAATGGTAAATACTTATTCTGGCTCATTGTCAATTTACCAGGCCCAAGGGCTCAGTGTTAACTTTACCCACTTTCTGAATCTTTAATCTCGTTGCTTCAGAATTCACCTCATAAAATGCAGGAGCAGCTCCCATGATAAATGGATGCTGAAAATTAGACAACTGAGATTTAATAGGACAATGCTTCTCAGATCCCGCGAGGACGTCTTGAACAGACGAAAAGTGTTTGGTGATTGCTCTTAGTATGTTAGCAGGGAGGTGGTGAGGTTTATCAGAATCAAGTTTTCTTTGTCAGTTTTCATGGATAGGACTTTCAGGTAGAGCCGACCATTGGGAGCTCCCTCTTGTGGCCATATCAGGAATGAAAATGTGTCTCTTCCACCACCGCACCTCCAAAAGCAAAACTAAGACCAACTGACCCAAGCTGGTGAATCCGCGATTGCGTACTAGAGTGGGAGGCCTTAGGGAAGTCTCAAATGTGCTTAAATTTTCCTGGAGTCCAGATGTCCTTCGGAATCCACAAAACCTTGGGAAGGAGTGTGAATGTCAGGAAAAAAATCCTTTTTTTTTTCCTGTTTAACTTCCTCAAGTTATTTATGGACACAATTACTTTATGTTATATACAGATTATATAAAATAACTCCTTGATCATTTTTAATGTATTGCTTATGAGAATTCCTGGTGCATCAAAGAAGCCTTTTAAGACCATTTTGGTTCCACAACAAGATTCTCGGATGAATTCAGTTTACTGGAATTAACATCAATGCATTGACCTGACAGTCAGTTTGGAATATGGAGCTGACTGTGCTTAGAGAGGGTTGAACAAGTTCCCAGCGCAGGTTCCTTTTACTGTGATGGTCCCTGGGTCACAATGAAAACTTGGCCACCATCCCATGCAACTCCTCCTTTTCTTTCCCTTGCACTCTGGTTTCAGGAAGGAAATGATGACATGACTTACCCATCAGCCCTGTTTCCTGATTTTAAAACCACATGGAATCTATTCAACTGTAGGAACCAGGTTAGGAAAAGAATGAGTTAGGAATCATTACATTGTGAATAACAGAAAACCCAAACCAGTTTAAACAGCATATGGAATGTATAGGTGCAGATAAATGACAAATGTAGAGGTAGGTTTCAGGTAAGGCTTGATCCAGTAGATCAGGACTATCGCCAAGGACCCCACTTCTCTCCATGTCTTCTCTCTTTCTTCTAAGGTATAGCAGACACTGTCCGTGCTCTGACAATTCCCCACAGCCTCTCCTGAAGATCACTTGCAGACATTTGCTGTGTACTTAAAAGATTGCCTTCATCTTCTGCCTGAGGGCATTCTCTGTTCCTGGTGGGGTACACCCAAGCTGGAAATGCCAGAAGGTTAACACCCCAAGATTGACCCTCAATCCTAACAAATAAAAGTTAATAAATATCCCTAGGTTCCTTATCCAGGGACAATTAGGAGACACACTCCACAGTATTTCTCAAGGTATTTCCCAAGACACTGAGTCCCTGTCCCCCATGGTGGCCTTATTAATTCACCCTTTACTGGCTTCCATTTGTTCCCTGTCTCACTTCCCTTCTCCCTCAAAGTGCTCGCTGTGATTCCTCTCTCCAAAACCATTTGCACGCAGTCCTTCTCAGGGTCTCCTTGTGGGGGAAACTCAAGCTAAAAACAAAGTGCACCACCGCTTCCAGAAGGGAGACAACCACCCACAGACGTCATCCTATTGAGAAATCCTAAAGCCACGCCCAAGTCAGAGAAACCAGAAGACTTCACTTCTGGAGATGGGGCATTTTACCAAAGGAAACCAGTGAGTCCAAGTAGATCTGAACATGTGGCAAAATTGCGAGCATTTCAGCTGTGAACGGCACCCAGTATGCTAAAACCATTTCATTCTCGGGTGGGCGGTGGGTGGTGAGTGGTGGGAGGAATGATGGGGAAAGGGAAGACAGTTCATTTTATTCACAGGGAAAATGAGAGACAATGACCATGGGAGAATGGGCTCCAAATGCCGTCCTACCTCCATCCTTGCCGCTTCATCTGAGGTTTTTCTGATTTCCCTGACTACTCCGGAATTCACTGACCACCCACACCAGCAATGAACCATCCCTCACAATTCAGACTAGTGGTGCCCATCAGAAATAGAACAGGGGCCGCAAATGCAAGCCACCACATGCAACTTACAATTTCCTAGTGTCTAAGTTAAACAAGGGGAAAGAAACAGGTGAAATCAATTTTAATCATGTACTTAGTAGATCACAAATATCTTTCAACATGTAATTAATATAAAAGTATTAATATAATATTGATATTATTAAAACTATGAAGTCTGTGAAAGCTGATGTGTGTTTCACACTACCCCACATTTCAGCTCAGACTAGCTGCATTTTACATGCTCAGCAGCAGCACATAGCTCATGGCTACTGTAATGGACAGCACAGATTTATTTATTCATTTATTCATTTTTTTTTTGAGACAGGGTCTTGCCATGTCACTGAGGCTGGAGTCAGTGGTACAATCATAGGTCAGTGCAGCCCCAGAGTCCTGGGCTGAAGCGATCCTCCTGCCTCGGCTTCCTGAGTAGCTGGGACTACAGGTGTGCACCATCAAGCCCAGTTAATTTTTAATTTTTTGTAGAGATGGGATTGTGGTTATGTTGCCCAGGCTGGACTTGAACTCCTGACCTCAAGCAATCCTCCCACCTCGGCCTACTAAACTGCTGGGATTACAGGAATGAGCCATTGTGCCCAGCCAGGTAGCACAGATTTACAACATACCTTGTTACTATGTTTGCATCGAGCTTTCGATTTTCAAGTTGCTTTCACATATGTACATGTGATCATCTGGTCAATATCCCTAAGAGGCAGATCTACGTGGTATTGTCATCCCCATATTGGTCATGCCTTAGGGATGTTAAGCTATTTTATCCTCCTTACGGGTAGTAGGGCTGGGACTAGAGCAGGACTCCAGCGCTGGGCGCCTTCGACCTTGTCTTAGGTATTTCATCTTTGTTATCTTCTTCAACATCTGTTATTAGCTAGACAGGCTTGTTGATTCACAGGTAACATGAGTCAGATTTTGTTTGGCCACAAATGACAGAGATTTGATTCAAACTGGCTTAAGCCTAAATAATGGAGTTGTGGCGGGGGATGAAATATTGGTTTGTAAAATGAATGCACGTGATTTCAGGAATGGCTGGATCAAGGGAGAAATGGATGTTTCCTGACTCATGGCTCCGCTTTTGTCTGTGCTTAGTAGATCTCAGGCAGGATCTCCACACAAGACGGCTAAGAGGATCTCCAACCCGCCAGCTTGGCGTCCTCAGTGGAAAAAGAATACCTCTTTGCTAAAGCTCCGGCAAACGCGCTGGGGAAGGAGCTCGTTGGTCAGGCTTGGGTGCATGCCCATCCCCGAACCAGTCAGTGAGCACATCACTGAGTCCCGTGTCCACTCCTGCAACCACGAAAGCAGCACCGTGCCAAGGGTGGTTCCCTCAAAGAAAGGGGAAATAATGGGTCCCAGGCAAGCAGAAACCACAGATGTCTTCCCTGCCAATCCTACACGTCTGTCTTTGAATTTTGTAATTAGAAACGAGGCTTGTTTGTTTTCCCTGATCAGGTCCATCCTTTAACCAAGCCTGAACAGGCGTCCTGGGAAGCGCAGAGCCTGTGTTACCATGTGACCCATGCACACTCCTCTAGTGGCCAGATGTTTTCCACAATCACACATAGCTTCCAAATCCCCGCTCGGCTCCAGAGCAGGTGTCCATCACACACACCTGACAACACTTCTGGGAACATCCTTCAGAGAGGTTATCGTATCAGCACAGGCCAGATGTTGGCACACTTTTTGTTTTCTTTTTTTTTTTGAGAGGGAGTCAGTCTCGTGCTGTCGCCCAGGCTGTTGGAATGCAGTGACACGATCTTGGCTCACTGTAACCTCTGCCTCCTGAGTTTAAGCGATTCTCCTGCCTCAGCCTCCTGCATAGCTGGGACTATAGGCATGTGCCACCATGCCTGGCTAATTTTTGTATTTTTGGCAGAGACGGGATTTCACCATGTTGGCCAGGCCGGTCTCGAACTCTCGACCTCAGGTGATCTGCCTGCCTCAGCCTCCCAAAGTGCTGGGATTACAGGCGTGAGCCACCACACCTGGCCTGATGGTATACTCTGGATAAATGTCCAGGTGGTACCTCTACACCCATTTCCACCTTCTCCAGCCCCTCACCCTCCAGATGCCTGGTTCCAGGGCCACACAGTGCCCAAGCAAGGAGGATACCTGCAGATGGCCTCAAGGGGGCTCTGCCTGTGCGACACGTTGCTTTCCTTGATCATTAGCCCCTGGAATTACTCTAAGGGGCCCAGATAGATTAGTAAGGATCCTTTTGAGCACCAGGTACTCTTAAAAAGAATTAAATTGATTTAAGGAAAAAGGTAATTATCGGCTCAAATAACTGAAAAATCTAAAGTAGGCCCAGCTAAATACAGGTCTCAGATGATTGCCAGCAGATCTTTCCTCTCCTCTCTACTTCCCTCCCTTCCTCTGCTCCTTCTCCTCCCCTCCCTTCCCCTCTTCTCCCCTCCCTTCTCCTTTTCCCCATCCCCTCTCCTCCTCTACCCTCCTTTTCTCTTCTTTTCCCTTGTGTACCTGGACCACACTGGAACACACTCTGCACTTTTCAGGACCCCCATCCAGGCTTGAGTTAAATGATGGACCTGATCAGAAAGAACTCATTTCTAACTACAAAATCCAAAGCCAGACATGGGGAATCAGCGAGGAAGACACCTGCGGTTTCTGCTTGCCCGGGATGCATTACTTCCCCTTTCTTTGGGGGACCACCTTGGCACTGTGCTGCTTTCATGGTTGCAGGTGTGGACACGGGACTTGGTGGTGGTGCTCAGTGCTGGTTCAGGGATGGGCATGCACCCAAGCCCGACCAATGAGCTCCGTCCCCAAGACATTTGCTTCCCCTCTCCTTTCTTCCCCTCCCCTCTCCTCTCCTCTTTTCTCTCCTCCCCTTCCCTGTCCTACTTTTCCTTCCCTTCCCTCTCCTGTCCCCTCCCCTCCCCCTTCCATGTTCCTTTTCTTCTCCTCCCCTCCCCTCCCCTCCCTCTCCTTCCTCCTTCTCCTTTTGTCTCCCCTCCCTTCTTTTCCCTTTTTCTCCTATCTTCTGTCTTTTCTTCCTCCCTTCCCTTCCTGTTTTAGTCTGTTTTATGCTGCTATAACAGAATACTTATCATAGAATACCTGAGATTGAGTAATAAATAAAGAACAGAAATTTATTTCTCATGGTTATGGAGGCTGGAAAGTCCAAGATCAAGGTGCTGGCATCTCATGAAGGCCTTCTTGCTGCAAACTCACGTGGCGTAAGAGCAGGAGAGCAAGCTCGTGGAATGCGGCACAAAGCCTGCTTTATAAGAGCCTGAATCCCAGGAACAAAGAAGGAACCCTCATGGCCTCACCACCTCTTACAGGCCCCACCGCTTAATAGAATCGCATTGGCAACATCTGAATTTTGGAGGGGACACATTCAAACTATAGCATTTCCCTTCCCTCCCCTTCCTTTCCCCAACCCCTCTTTCAACCCCTCTTTCCCTCTAGCTCCTGGTTCTATTCTCTTCACTCATCTCTTTCCCAGTCTCTCCAGCAACTATGGGATGGCTGAAATGGAGATATTCAGAATCAGGGAGACCCTAAGCCCCACAGAATTGGATCATCTGAGGCCATGCAGTTGAATGGGAGGATGTGATTCAGCAGACATTTATTGAGCACTTACTGAATGCAGACTGGTGTGGGGAATGGGGAGATGGGTAGGACATGGCTTCCCTTTAAGAAGCTCAGTCTAGTGAGAAGAAAAAAAGAAAGTTACATTGGTTGAGACATTCTTATGTGCTAGGGAATTACATTATGAAATCCTCATGACAGAATCACCCAGAAAAATGCAGAAAGGTCTGGTGATTTCTGGGTGCTGCAGCAGAGCTGGGAGTTGACATCAGGGCTGCTTGGCTCCCTGGGGGTCACTCTGTCCTCCAGAGCCACACATTTGCCACTTGAAAAACTACATCTCCCGGAATTGCTGAAAAAGCAAAGAAGTGTGGGTTTCCTCTGTAGAATTTGGGGATTGTCACCCCTCTGTGGTTCTGGCTGGGGGCGGGGCATACTCACTTGGGAGGGCAGGATGCGAAGCTGATGCCTCCCGAGTCTCTCCTAGGCCTGTGAGTCTCAAACCACAGATGGCTGATTGGTGGGAAAAGCAGCCGGCACCTGCGGGTCACCTTCCACCCTGGGGAGCAAACTGTCAAAAGGAGTTGTGCCCGAGGCTGACCTAGTTAGACAGTGGGCCGCACACAGGCGTCTCCTTTGCAGGATTTGTTCCAGGCATTTGTTTATTTGCACACCACTTTATTTGCCACTAAAAATACTTCTCCGAAGCAGAGGCGCAACTGACCGTGACTCTCACGGAAACAGCCGAGGTCACAAGCCCTGAAGGGCTCTCTCTTGGGCTTCCAGGGCTCGGGGACTGCAAGGGGGACAAAGCCAGGCCTTCTTGCCTTAGGTAGGCAGCTCTATTCACTTCCACAATCCCAAACCCAGTCCCTCCGTGAGGTACTTGCTGATTAGGAAGCACCTCTCAGCCTGCCTGGTGGACTGTGGGTGATGTTGCACAGAACTCTTCAGTTGCAACAAAGAAAACTCAGTTCAGACTGGGTTAATCAGACACACACTCACATGTATTGTCTCAGTGAGCAAAAATTCCTGTGAGAGTTGTAGGCACAGCTGGACCTAGTGGCTGGCTGGAATCTGGTCTTACTCTGGCCTTTTTCAGTTCTTTTTTTCCTCTTAGTTGGCCTCACTCTCAAGCAGGTTTTCTCCTCACAATGTCAAGATAGCTGCCAGTAGCCTCGGGCGTGCTTACAGCTCCAAGTGCAAGCAAAAGAGGGCTTCTTTTTGTCGAGATTTTTTTTTTTTTGAGAAGGAGTTTTGTTCTTGTCACCCAGGCTGGAGTGCCATGATCTCGGCTCACGGCAACCTCCACCTCCTAGGCTCAAGCAATTCTCCTGCCTCAGCCTCCTGAGTAGCTGGGATTACAGGCATCCGCCACCACACCAGCTAATTTTTTGTATTTTTAGTAGAGACAGGGTTTTACCATGTTGGTCAGGCTGGTCTTGAACTCCTGACCTCAGGTGATCCACCCGCCTCGGCTTCCCAAAGTGCTGGGATTACAGGCATGAGCCACCGCATCCAGCCTTCGAGACTTTTTTTTTCAAGAATTTTATTGAGGTACAATTGATATACAGTAAACTCCATATACTTAAAGTGTACAATTTGATAAATTTTGACATATATGTACACCCATGGGACCATCAGCATGTTGACAAAAAGAGTCAGCCTCCATAAAATGTTTTAAAAGGTTTATTCTGAAGCAAATATGAGTGACCAAGTCCCAAGACACTGTCCCAAGAGGTGCTGAGAACATGTGCCCAAGATGGTTGGGTTACAGCTTGGTTTTTATATGTGTTAGGGAGACAGAAGACATCAGTCAATACCCGTGAGGTATATATTGGTTTGGTCTGGAAAGGTGGGACAACTTGAAGGGGAGGGTTACAGGTCACAGGTGGATTCCAAGATTTTCTGATTGTCAATTGATTAAAAGAATTAAGTTGTTATCTAAAGATCTGGAATCAATAGAAAAGTGTGTCTAGGTCAAGATAAGGGGCTGTGGAAACCAAGGTTCTTGTTACGTAGATGTAGCTTTATGGGGGCCCGCCTTTAGAGGTAATAGACGGCAAATGTTTCCTATTCGAACCCTTAACAAGTGCTAGACCCTCAGTTAATCTCTTCAGGATTGGGAGGGCCTGGAAGGGGAGAGATCTAGTTAACAGTGATTCCTTACAGATGCAATTCCACCACGAAAACAACTTTGCCATCTATTTCAAAGTATGGCAAATAAACGTGCTTTGGGGTAAAATATTTTGATTTCCTTCTTTATCTGTAATGTGATGTGATGCCAGGGTCAGGTTGGAAAGCCAGTCAGACAGTCAGTCAGTCAGAGAGGACTAAATACAACCTCTCATGAGATTTTACGGTGTGAGTCCCCAGGCCTCTTAGGAATTTGGGTAAGAGAGGAAGAAAGACTCGGCGCAGTGACTCATGTCTGTAATCTTAGCACTTTGGAAGGCGGAGGCGAGTGGCGTGTTTTAAGCTCAGGAGTTTGAGACCCGCCTGGGCAACATGGAGAAACCTCATCTCTACAAAAAATGCAAAAATTATCTGGGTGTGGTGGTGCATGCCTGTAGTCCCAGCTACTTGGGAGGCTGAAATGGCACCACTGCACTCCAGCCTGGGTGACAGAGAGACCTTGTCTCAGAAAGGTAAAGAAAAGGAAAAAGTCAGAATTTAGTCCTCAATCACAATCAACACGGCAAACAGGTTCACGAAAGCCAGGGTTTTCTTGTGTCCCTTTGTCATCTTCCCTCTGTCTGTGAAAAGAGTCAAACTCTGTGAAATGTTTGAAGAGATTTATTCTGAGTGAAAGGTTAGTGACCAGTCCTCCACAGATTCTGAGAACGTGTCCAAGGTGGTTGGGCCACAGCATGGTTTTATATATTTTAGAGAGACATAAGGGACTGACTGATACATGTAAGATGTACATCACTTTGTTCTGGAAAGGTGGGACAACTGGAAGTGAGGTCATAAGCAGATTTAAATATTTTTTGATCAGCAACCGGTTGACTTATTTTCAATAGAAAGAAACGTCTGGATTATGATAAGGGGTTGTGGAGACCAAGGTTTTAGTATGCAGATGAAGCCTCTACTGCGTAGATTTCAAAGAGAATAGATTGTAAATGTTTCTTGTCAGACTTAAAGACTGTAAATCCGTTCTATCCGTAATTCTAAAAGGGAGGAGGACACAGTCACATCATGGGCTAAACTAGTTTGTTTTTCAGGTTATCTTTAGACTGTCCTTGCCAAGAGGAAGGGAGTTAGTGGGTGAGTGGTGGATAGCTGGGAAAACACTCAAGGAATTGTAGGCAGTTTCGACATGGCTGTACGCTTTCTGTGGGCATGAGCAAGCCATATGTACAGCGTTAGCAGGGTAATTCTAACTTTTACAGACAATACTGGCTTTGAGCCAAGCACGAGCTCACGTGAGTGGTCCCCTAATGTGCCTCCTGGGTTGTGGTTATATAACGTATGGGGTTGTGCACCTGCACTCCAAACCTGCTGAATCATGCTGTGCTGGAAGGCCACCTTGGCCTACTCCTGTCAAAAGTGGAGCCATCTCCCTTACACTCCACCTCCCAGGCTGAGGGCATCCCCCGTGCAGGAACACTTGCCCATAGGGCAGAGCCCTGAATTCATAACCCACAACAAAAAAATACAGAGAGCAACAGCTCACTACTAGGATCCCAGCTATGCTACTTATGACCATTAGGGCCCAGTGTAGGCCAGAGCCTAGGGATGCACACCATACCTGCAGGGGGTTGTCAGGCTGTCAACCACCTTAATCTCTCATGAGACCCCTTGCAGAGCTGCTGTTATGTTCTTCTGATTGTCAGGGATGACGGTACAACATTGTGCTCCTAAAAGCGCACAGGTGCCTCCTTGGGCAGCAGTTATTATGTCTAAGGTCATTCGGTTTTGCAATACGACCTTTCCCATCTGATCAACCTCAGCTGTAAATGCAGAAGGCCGCTCGGGTGTAATTCAGAGCCCTGGCAGTGCTCTCAACAAGAGCAGTAACTTGTGCTTCTACGGTTATGACACCCGCTCTAGGGATAGTCATTGCCAAGGGGTGGAACCGCCAGGGGGCTCATCGCACTCACAAAAACCGAGAGCATAGTGCCTCCCAGTTATGTGGGAGTCTGGGCAACATGGGGAGAACAGTGCCAGGCACTTAAGGCCATCCCCAGGTCCAACGTCCGGTCCAGTCCACTGGTGGGTAAGGCCTCCCTGTGTCCCCACGGACCCATAAACTCCCAGGGGGCACAAAATCTGTTGGGGCCCGATGTTGGTGGGGCTGCTTGTTCCACCATGCCTTTGATGTGGTGGCATGTGTTATGTTTACCCAGACCATGATGGGTACCCACCCACAGTGGTGTTACCCTAGTGCTGCTCTGTGCACCATAGCGCTTAGGCTGGGGGTACTACATGTGCCCCCACTAGCCAGCCCCACCCATCATAAATGCTACAGGCCAGCCAGGGGGTGGGCATGCCATGGGTCTTTCAGTGTCCTTTGTCCAAAGCTTGTTGCATTGCTTTCCAGGCATCAGCCGTGGGACTCTAAGTCTCCAGCCACGTGCAGTTCTCTGCAGACACTGAATGTATGTGCCAAGGCAAGCCATCCGCAGCTGCTGCTGGAAGGGTGGTACAGGTACAACAGTTGGAAACACTGGTCACCTCAGCGTAGATGTGGGCCCTATCCACAATGCAGTTGGAGCATGTTAACCTACGGCCAAAATGACAGAGCAGGCACAGGTACTAATGGAGGTAAAGCATGTCCCTCAGGCAAAATACGAGCTAACCTTTCATTTCTGAATAATAATGCAGCCACCAAGGGCTTTAGCCCTGGGCAATGGTACCATACCTTCTCAGCTCCCCATGGTTCCTTTGAGTCCTGAATCTGTGCCAAAAAGTCATGGGGGAACTCATAATAGGCCACATAGACAGTACATATGTCCCCCAGAGGAGGGTTTCTTCTCTGGCCATTCCCCTATGAACAGTCAACCACGGGGGCCATGTATTGAACATCCAAGGAGTAGACACAAGTCATACCTTAGGCCCTCCCCCCAGGAAGCTACAGTGGCCAACCACCAGCAGTGGGGGCTTGGAGGGTCCATGGCCACAGATAAGTGGCCATTCTGTTCCTCTGCCTTCTGTTCCCCTGCCTTCAGGGAAGCTGGGGTAGGCAACAACAGGTTACCATTCGTCCCTATACCTGGTCGAAGGAGGTCATCCTTGGTATGTATCGGCGACTGGCTGGGGATGGTGGCCTGGTGTAACGAAGCCTCCACTCGGGCTGGGCTGCCTTTCTCAATAGACCACCCAGCTATTGGAACATAGGTGTCACCTCCTTGGTGATCACCATCCATACTGTCCAATGGGTTACTATGTCCACACCCATAGTGTCTAATGGAGCTATTTTGTGCTTTGTCAAACTGTATGGCGTCAGTACTAGGCTGGACTGCAACAGCAGTTCAGGCAGCAGTAGCAGCTTAAGTAGACCCATCTTTGTACCATGCCCCATTGGGAATGAGGGGACGCTCTTCCTTAAATGGTGAAGGCTCAGGGCCCAGGGGTGCCTCAGGCCCTATGACCTTATGTTGCGTTAGGGCTATAGGTTCCAAGACCTCTTACCACTCTATTGCTAAGGGACTTGTACTCAGCGTAATCTGCTGCTCCAAGTAGGCACCCCACTTTGCCAAAGTGGTTGTCTATACTGTCCCAGTCCAGGGGGTCTTTACCCATAAATGCACCCATCTTGCTATCAGGTAAGTCATCCCTACGATGACTGTAGCCCATCCTGTCATACTCTCACAAGCCTGAAGGGTTGTATATATAGCTTCTAGCTGTTTCTCTATCAAGGAATACCAGAGCTCAGCTCTCTTCTGTAGTTGGGACCAAAAGCCTCCTGGCATTCTCAAGCACTCTGTGTGCTGCTACAGGCCCCAACTGAAACCATCTGTGGTCACATGCACATCCAGCTCAAATGAGCACCCCTCATCTACTACCTGTAGGGCTTGTGCCTGCTGAATAGCCTGCTTGGCTGCCAGGAAGGCAGTCTCAGCTACATCATCCCAATCCCAGGTAGCTCCGTTCTTTATTAAACAATGGAATGGTTTTATCTGGTCTATATGGGGCACAAATTTCTGACAATATCCCAGGAGGCCCACAAAAGTTTGCAACTCTTCACGGTGGTGGGCCAGGAATATGCCTGAATCTTATCAATGATAGCCTCTTGGATGGCCTTGTCTTACCCAACCAGATTACTTCCAAGAATCTGGCAGATAATCTAGGCCCTTGGACCTTGGAATCATTCACAGCCCAACTGCATGCTGCCAAATGTTGCTGCAAGAGGGGTGCTGCCACAACATTTGGCAAGGTTAATCAGAGGTTAATGTCATGTCATCAATATAATAGAATAGGTAGACCTCTTCTGGACATTGTCAGATGGCTAAATCCGTAGCAACTAGACCATGACATATAGTGGAGCTATGCACATAGCCCTGCAGCGACACTAAAAGTCCATTGTCACCTGTCCCACATGAAGGTGAACTGTTCCTGGCTTTCTGGAGTGATGTCTATGGAGACAACGCATTGGCCAAGTCCACTACGTAGTGGTACTGTCCCAGTTCTGTCATCAAATGGCCCATCAAATCCATGATTGACAGTACAGCTGCATGCAAAGGGGGTGTTACTTTATTCAGTTCCTGATAGTCCACCATCATCTGCCAAGTTTATCAGGCTTTCTAACTGTCCACACCAGAGAATCGTAGGGGCTGTAGGTGCCACACGTTATCTATGTCTCCTCCAGCTTTTTAATTGCCTCAGTTATCTTTATCTTTATCTTTAATTCCCTCGGTTAACCAGCAAATGGTATTGATGGATGGAAATAACCCATCAGGGTTGTGGTAGGACCTGAGGCTGGTGATGCATATGTCCGTCACATGCACTCAGACTCTGAATTCCCCGGCCATGTCTTGTAATGCCAGGCCAGGTAAAATGTCCACCCCCAGAATGTAATTCGGTATGGGAGAGACATACACAGTCTATAAACGAGAAGCAAACGGCTGATGCCAAGGTGCAGAGATACAGGTTTCACTTTCACTGATCGGCCTCCATAACTGTTAATGTAAGCAGGTTGGCCCTGAAACTTATCTGGCTTCTCATAAATGAGGCTGCAATCTGTTCCAGCATCCACCAATGCCAGTACCTGCCATACATTGGTGAGGGACCAGTGAATTGCTAATTCCACATGTGGCTTCCAGTCATCCAGTGTCCCCCCCAAGCTGGGCATTTTGGCTAGTTTTCTAATCAAACAGAAAAGGCTCTACATTTCCACCTGGCTGCAGCAAGAAGTCTCTGAGCTGAAGCGCTTGGGCAGGACCAGGTCGTGCAGCAATGACCTTCTCCCCCTTGAACATTTTCTGGAATTGCTGCTCCTGAGACAACTGTCTCCACAAAGTTAAGAGTACTTCATTGGGCTGCTTATTGATTTTCTCTTGGTCAACCCTGGCCAGAATCAAATCTATCCACATCTGTGAGTGTGTCACTCATTGGGGTCCCCTTTTCTCCTATCAGGGAGGCCCCTGTGAATGGAGCAACTGCCCCTTCTTTATGGCACAGACCCCTTAGTCCTTATGCTTCCCCAAGAGCCACCATAGTAGTGTCACTTCATGTATACAGCACCCTGTGTATGGGGTAAGGACAACAGCTAGGGAGCCAAAGGCACTTGGTGGGCACAGAACCCCACACAAGATCCCTCATGTGGGAGGTGAAGCATTCATCATCTGGCCTCCAAGTATTCAGGTCAAAAATAGCCTGCTGCATACCCATTTCCCAGATGACTTTCACCAAATCAGCATGTGATTGCCATTTACTCACAGTTTTGGCTATTTCACTGGTATCATTTTGCACAGTCTGTATGGGCTGCCCGTAGCTACTCAATCAGGGTGTGGTCATGTTGCCTTTGTGCCTACCACCTGCTCACCTGCAACTGCTCAAGATCCTGTTTGCAATGCCAATTGTCAGGTTCTAACTGAGGTCTGAGGGGAGTCATGGGCAAGTGGTGGGTAGCTGGAAAAACACGTGAGGAATCATAGACAGTTTCAACATGGCTTTACTCTCTCTCTGGGGGCAATTGAGCAGTATGTACAGCATTAGAATGGTAATTATACATTTACAGACATTAGTGGCTCCAACCCAAGTACGAGCTCACATGGGTGATCAACTAATGTGCCTCACACGGCATGGTTACATAATGTGTGCGGTTGTGCTCCTGCACTCCAAACCTGCTGAGTCATGCTGTGCTGAAAGGCCACCTCAGCCTACTCCTGACTAAAGTGCAGCCATTTCCCTTACAGGGAGGTAGTCCTGGATTACTGTTAGTTAATTGGCCCTTGTTTTTCTGGTTTCTCAAGGTGGAAGCTGAGGTCTTCTTTCTTCTTGTCTAATGTAAATTTTTCACTAAGTGTTGCTTTAGGGATATCTCAAATTCTGATATGTTGTGTTTTCAGTTATATCCAGTTCAAAATACTTTCTAATTTAATTGTTAATTTTAATCCATGTTATTTACAAGTGTGTTATTTAGTTTCAAACATTGGGGAATTTTCCAGAGATTTTTCTGTCATTGGTTTCAAATTTAATTCCATTGTGGTCAGAGAATATACTTGGTATGACTTGAATCTTTTTATAGTTTTTTAGGGTTGCTCTAGGTATTACAGTATACATGTAACTCATCACAGTCTGCTGGTATTGGTGTTTTCCCATTTTGAGAGCAGAAAATTTACTTGCATTTAGGTCCCTTTATCCTCTCCACTTAAAAAAAATATATAATTGTGCCGTGTATTTCTCTACATATACTGATTAACACATAAAATGTTATAATTTTTGCTTCAACCATCAAATGTGATTTAAGAAATTCATAAGAAGTAATCTGTTGCTTCTAATATAGTAGCATGTTTTATTTACCCCCAATTTTACCCATTCCAATATTATTTCCCTTCTGAAGTTCCGAACCTTCTGCTATCATTTTCTTTCTGCTTAGAGAACTTCCTTTTAGAATTTTTTAAGGCTGGTCAGGAACAAATTCTTTTATCTGAAAATGTTTTAATTTTTCCTTTATTCCTGAAAGATTTTTTCATCAGATAAAATTTGCAGTCTTTTTTTCAGTAGTGGAAGTACAGTTCTTTCTGACTTCCATGATTTCAGATGAGAAATCTGCTGTTATTTGAAATGGTGTTCAATTAGTATTGTGTCATTTATCTCTAGCTGTCTTCAAGATTTTAAAATTGTCTTTGGTTCTCAGAAGAAAAATTCTGGTGTGTCTTGCCATGAATTTCTTTGGGTTTATTGTATGTGAGATTCCCTCAGCTTCATGAATCGTAAGTTTGTGTCTTTTGCCAAATTTGTCTTTTGCCGAGTTTTCAGCCATGAGTATTTCAAACACTTTTTCATCCATTTTCACTATTCTCTCCTTCTGGGTCTCTTGGTGATACAAATAACAGTTATTTTGTTATTGTCCTACAGGTTAATATTGCTTTAGGGGTATCACACATTTTGATAAGTTGTGTTTTCAGTTTCTTTCAGTTCAAAATATTTTCTAACTTAATTGATTCATGTTATTTAGAAGTTTGTTATTTGGTTTCAAATACTGGGGAATTTTCTACAGATTTTCTGTCATTAGTTTCAAATTTAATTCTACTGCAACCAGAGAACACAGTTGGATATGTTCACTTTTGTCAGTTTATTTTTTTGTCTGTTTTTGGACTGGGTACATTCTGTTCTTGGGTTTGCTGATTTTATCCTCTGTCATTCCCATTCTACTACTGAGGTCACATGGTGCACTTTTGATTTTATTTTATTTTATTTATTTAATTTATTGTATTTTTCAATTCTATTATTTACATTTGGCTTTTTTTGTTTGTTTTTTGAGACAGGGTCTCACTCCATCACCCGGGCTAGAGTGCAGTAGTGTGATCACTTCTCATACCAGGCTCCACCTCCTGGGCTCAAGTGATCCTCCCATCTCATTTGTTAGTAACTGGAACTACAGACATACCACACAACTAGCTGATTTTAAAAGTGTTTGGAGAGATGGAGTCTTGCTTTATTTCCCAGGCTGGCCTTCAGCTCTTAGGCTCAACTCTTAGGCTCATACTCCTGCCTTGGCCTCCCAAAGTGCTAGGATTTTAGGCATAAGCCACTGTGCCTGGCCTGGCTCTAGTTTGTAACTCATTTCTTTCCTGAAATGTCCTATTCTTCACTTGTTTCAAGATAAATTGTAATTGCTTGTTAAAGCATTTTCATGATGAATGCCTTAAAATTTTTGCCAGGTAAGTCCAACATCTCATTCATTTTAGTGTTGGTATCTGTTGATATCTTTTTCTCATTCATGTCATGATTGTCTTGGTTCTTGGTATAAGTAGTGATTCTTGATTGTCTCTTGGACGTTTTGGACATTATGAGACTCTCCATTCTATTTGATATTTTTTTAAAGCAGGCATTCCTCTTGTTGAGATATAAATTGATGACTAGGTAGGTACGCATTCAACTCCCTGCTGGGCTCCACTAACACCTTCCCAGAAATCGAGACATTGACTTGTACCACCTTGTTGCCGTCGAGTGAGTGGGAACATAAACTCAGTTCCCCATTGGGCCCACTGACTCCAGGGGAGAGAGGAAGTAGAGAACCAAGTACCTTGCTTTGCACCACTTTGTTTACGTTGAGTGAGGGTGAAGGCTCACCTCCCCTTGGAGTTCTGCTGACACTTGAGAGTGTGTGTGAATCCCAGTGGTGAATACTCAAACTGCCTTGTTAAGTTTCATTGCTGCTGGATGTGGGTGGAGGTTCAGTTCACCTATAAATACCAGTGTCACTACCTTGACTTTGGAGATGAAAACTACCTACTTTGGCCAGGTGGGGAATGGAAGATCAACTCCCTGTTCAGTCCTGCTGGCCCTGCCTTGGCAGGGAAATTGCTGTTCCTACTCCCACCAGGGAGAAGATGGTAAATTAGATCCACACTTGGCTTTGCTAACACCGCACAGCAGAGAGAAGAATTCAAATGTGCTTCCTGCTTCTCTTGGGTGGAAGATTAACTCCCTGCTTGATTGTGGATGTTTTTATATTGACGTTTGGCTGGAGTAATGAAAGTGTTGCCACAAGGTTTTCAACTGTTAGTCCACCTCTTTCTCAATCCTTTGGGTAAGGAGAGCATGCTTTTCTTAAAGGTTTTTTTTTTGTTGTTGTTGTTGCTCTTGTTGTTGTTGTTTTTGTCAGTGTCTGTTTGTGGTTCTGGTTAGAGGCATCTGGAGCACCCTGTTTGGAATATATGGAGGAAACTCACCACCACCATGTCATTCCTCAAGTCCTGAGACCCTACGCTACCCATCTTCTTCTTTCTGTCCTTCAGCATCTTCCAGTGAACGGGAATCCTTTTACATTTATTGAAACTTGTTTTCAAGACCCAAAATATGGTCTATTTTGGTACATGTTCTGTGTGCAATTGAGAAGAAGGCATATCTTGTTGCTGTTCAGATCTATGGAGGGTGACCAACTATTCTGCTTTGCCTAGGATTCTTCTGGTTTTAGCAATGAAAAGTCCACCTTCTGGCAAATCTCTTTTCTCATGCAGACTTGGATAATTGGCAATTCTAGTCTAAAAATGTCAATTTGGTCAAAATATGAAGTATGCTGCTTCCAGAACCCAAAGATTCCCCCCATGTTTCTGCTTCCTTCTCAGTGGTAGGCGATTCAAAATACAATACATTTATTTGTTTATTTATTTACTTTGGATGAAATGTCCTGGCCTGCCTCAGACCACTGAACACCTATAAATTTAATCAGTGCAGCAGACCCCTGATCTTTTGTCGGGTTTATTTCCCATCTCCTACTAGAGTGTCCTACTGTGGCATCCACAGTACTTCTCACTCACTGAGCCCAATTACTAGAGGCATAGAGGGCCCCAGGTAAAGTATGCATGTGGGTGCATGCTGGAGAGAACTGAGGTACTAGATCACTAAAATAATTTATATTAATAGCCCGAAATTACCTAAGTCTGGTTTAGGTCTCATAGGAATGGCAATATAGTAATTCAGAAGTTCAGGCAGGAGAACAGAATCAGAAGGTTGTCAGCAGCCTTTAAATGAACAAGACAGTCACTTTGAAAGTCTTTAGAAGTCACTTTGAAAGTCTTTACATATGTTAATAGAGGGTCACCAAGAAGGTGAGTTGGGACTATCAGGCCTGGGGCAAGTTCAGAGAAATCCTTGTTATGGGGTCAGGTTGTGTTAACTAGGTTTGCTGTCATCTCACGAGAACTTTGTCTTTTAAGGCAGCAAAAGGAGAAATGACTCAGCGTACATCCAGTTAATTTGGGAGATGATACATGAAAACCTTGAGGCCTATATTTTTGCCTCTCGATAGTCTAACAATTGTGCCTCAGTTATTTCAGAACCACCGCTGGAGTCTAATTTATGCATTAAGCTTTCTGCCATCTCCTTGGATTAAGATTCAAGCAAAGATTGTGTTCCTCTGTTTGGGGTGGTAGGAGGGGTGTGAAGAAAGTGTTATTCAACTGAAGTCCCTATAAGAATTTTTTTTTCAAACTTTTCATTGTGGTAAAACACACAACAAAAAATTTACCATGTAACCATTTTTTTAAGAGTACAGTTCAGTGGCATTAAATACATTCATAATGTTGTATAATACCATTTCTACCACCCATCTCCTCTACTCTTTTCATCTTGAAAAAACTGAAACTCTATACCCATTGAACAGCAACTTTCCATTTCTCCCTTCTCTGCATTCTGGCAACCACACTTCTACTTTCTGTCTTTATAATTTTGACTACTCTAAGTACCTCATATAAGTAGAATCATACAATATTTGTTTTTTATGACTGACTTATTTTACTTAACAATATCCTCAAGGTTCATTCATGTTGTAGTATGTGTCAGTATTTCTTTATTAAGGCTGGATAATATTTCATTGTATGTACATATTATATTTTTCTTATTCATTTGTTGATGGATACTTGGGTTATTTCCATATTGCTATGGTTTGAATGTGTCCTCTCCAAAATTCACATGTTGTCAACATGATAGTATTAAGAGTTGGAGTCTGTAAGAAGTGACTAGGCCTTGAGGGTTCCTACCTCATTAATGAGACTAAGGCTCTATGAAAGAGGCTACTCAAATGCAGCATCTGAGTAGTTTGTCCTTTTTGCCCTTCTGCCTTTTGCTATGTGAGGACAGAAGGTTCCTCACCTCTGAAAGGATGCAGCAAGAAAGCCTTCATCAGATACCGAATACCAGTGCCTTGATCCTGGACTTCCCAGCCTCCAGAACCATGAGAAAAATAAACTTTTCTTCTCTATAAATTACCAAGTCTTGTATATTCTGTTATAGCAACACAAATGGAGTAAGACAAAAGTTGGAACCAGAAGTGGGGTATTGCTATAACAAATACCAGCAGCAAAACATTTGGGATACTCTTTACTACTTACAATAAAATACAGGTAGAGACATTATTTAATTTATAATTTAAAGGGAAGCAGAATGTAGAAAATTTAAAAATTCTCAGCTTACCATGTAAAGAATTAAAAAGCATGTTTAGGGAAGAAAACCAAGAGTGTGACCAAGCAACCATTTGATAAGATCAGTATGAATTGAAAGCATTCAGGTACCACTCATCAAGACCATGGGAGAATGACCCTGAAGGCATTTTGGAGCTCTTCAGGGCTGCCATGCTTATCACAGGCCCAGAGTGCTAGGACCTTGGGGACAGAACTGTTTCTAGGGAGGGGCCCTCAGGACTCACTGCTCAGGACCATCTGGATTCTCTGCTCCCTGTGTTCCAAAACAGTGTCCTTGGATTGGAAGAAATCCATCTGTGGCTCAAGTGGGCCTAGGTGCAGCTCAAGGAACCACTCGGGAAAGCACAATGAATGGTGAACTTTGGTGGCATCCACACTGTGCTAATTCTGCAGGCATGCAGAGTGTGTAAGTTGTGGAGTTATGGCTACCTCCACATGGATTTAAAAGATATCTTGGATAGCCTCGGAGCCCAGGCAGAGACCTACCACAGAGGCAAAGCTGACAGAGAGCCCTTACTTGCACAAAGCATAGTGTAGCCTTGGGGGCAGGGTCATCTGTGAGACCTCAGAACTGTAGAGCCAGTAGCATGTAGCACCAGCCTGGAAAATCTGCAAGCATGTGACTTCAATGCATGAAGCCTGGGCTGTACCCAGCAAAGCCATAAGGGCAGGGCTGTCTCGAGGCTGTCTGTAGGTTTTTTTGAGTTTATCCTACTTTGAGCTTGTTGAGCTTCTTGGATGTTTATATTAATGTCTTTCATAAAATTTGGGAAGTTTTCAGCCATTATTTCTTCAGCTATTCTCTTAGTCTCTTTCTCTCTCTCTTCTTCATCTGGGACTTCCACAATGTGTCCCATAGGTTCTTTAGGCTTTGCTCACTTTTTTTTCTTATCTTTTTTCTTTCTGTTCCTCAGACTAATAATTTTCATTATCCTGTATTCAAGTTCACTGATTCTTTCTTCAGCTTTCTCAAATCCATCTTTGAATCTTTCTAGTGAGCTTTTCATTTCAGTTACTGTACTTTTCAGCACCAGAATTTCTTTTTGGTTTCCTTTTAGTGTTTCTCTCTTTTTGATATTTCTATTTTGTTCAGACATCATTTTCTTGGCTTTCTCCACATCTTTCTTTAGTTCCTTGAGAATCTTTAACACAGTTGTTTTAAAGACTTTGGCAAGTACAGCTACCTTCAGTTATTTTTCAGGTACAGTTTCTGCTGATTATTATTTTTTTCTTTGAATGTGCCATACTTTTCTTTGCTTTGAAATATTTTTGTTGAAAACTAGACATTTGTATATAATAATTTGATAATACTAGAAATCAGATCATCCTGCTTCCCTAAAGTTTGCTGTTTGCAAGGATCAGGCTGAGGTATAAACTTCAGGTCTTTTGGGGTCATTTCTGAGTGTGTGCCTTTTCCTGGGTTTGTGCAGTCACTTTCTAATTTTTCTAGTATAGGCAGATGTTTTTGAATGCCTTAGTGTTTAATATCTTAGTCTCAAAAGGCAGAAAAGACAACAATGAAGTGGGGAGGAACTCTTTTAAACCTCTGGAAGTCATTTCAGCTGGAGTAGGAGGGACTTGTAATAACGCACATGCTCCTGGAGGAAGCTGCACAAGCTTGCAAGAGCCAGGGTAGGCAAAAAGGGCCCCATCCTCCAAAATGAGGAATCTGTGCTCTGATCACTGATTGCTACTCCAGTGGAGCCCCCAACCAGATGCTGGAAAAGTGGTCAACCTTCAATTCCCAGATGTCATCCACTTGCCAGTCCTTTCTGGACCAAAGGAGACAGTGGGCAACCATTGGAAGGGGGCAAGTTCTGTTACTTAGGGAATGAGCACTTTATTTGGGGGTCAGGTGGATCTCATAAAGCAGCCCAGTATTGTCAGTCACAGTCCACTGGCATCATGATCACCTTCTAACAGAAGTTCTCAAACTTAGCCTTCTCATAAAAAAATCTTACTAAAAGACAGTTACTCTATGATTTCACTTACATGAGGTATCTGAAGTAGCCAAATTTATAGAAACAGAAAGTAGAATGGTGGTTTCCAGGGGATGAGGGAAGGTAGAGGAAAGGTTTGTTATTTAAGGGGTACAGAGTTTCAGTTTTGCAAGATAAAAAGAGTTCTGGTGATGGATGGTGGTGATGGATGGTGGTGATGGCTGCACATCAATGTGAATGTACTTAATACCGCTGAACTGTACACTTAAAAATGGTTAAGATGGTAAATTTTATGTTATGTGTCTTTTACCACAAATATATATGTATATTTGAGATGGAGTCCTGCTGTTTTTCTCAGGATGGAGTACAGTGGCATGATCTCGACTCACTGCAACCTCTGCCCTGTCCCCCGGTTCAAGCAACTCTCCTGCTTCAGCCTCCTGAGTAACTGGGATGACAGGCACCTGCAACTGTGCCTGGCTAATTTTTGTATTTTTAGTAAAGCTGGGGTTTCACCATGTTGGCCAGACTGGTCTTGAACTCCTGACCTCAAGTGATCCTACTTCCCTGGCCTCCCGAAGTGCTGGGATTACAGGCAGGGGCCACCTTGCCCAGCCAAAAAATATATGTTTTAAAAAGTAATTTAAACTTCACCTACCTCAGAACTGAAGTGGTTCCAAACCATTATTAATAGAATACACATATGTATAAACAAAGCCAAAGGTTTGAGGCGTGCACATTAGCACGTGCTGCACACAGATATGTACACATATGCTCCACCATGTTTCCAGGGGAGTGGGGTTGTGAGTTTCCTAAAGCCTAACTGAGAGAAATTCTTGGGGACTTTATGTGAAATGATGAGAAAAAGGATGATCTGAGAAGGGAATGGTTTAATTTAACTGAAGCAAAGGCAAGAGCACCCAACTAAAAGAGGACTCCCCTTTCAAAATTGAGAAAGGAAAAATCCTCGTCCTTCACAGAAACTCCTTTTCTTCTAAGACTGAAGGTACCACATTAATATACAGCACTTACCCTCTGTGGAATTTCAGAAGGTGCCTCTGCAGTGTGGGCTTTAGTGAAGACTTGGATTATTAACATGCAAATTAATAATCATAATTCTTGCCCCTCAAATTGCACTTATTTCTGAAAGGCCTCAAAGAGCTTTACTGTTTATCATTCCACCCAAAACGCTTCTTTCTCTAATAATACTGTGAGGTATAAATGGCTACAAAACAGATATAAAAAGAAAACAATTTAAATACAGTCACTATCACCAGTGCATTTGGGATGGGAAATGTATTTGGTTGGATAAATTGTTATCAACCAGCCTTTCCCTTCTTTTCTGTTTTTTTTTTTAAAGCCACCAGAAAAACCCACAGTAAGTTACCATGAAAAGCTATAATAATGCTAATTTTGTTCCCATTTCCTGTTTTTTTCCGCTAGACTCGAGGCTTTTTAATATGACTTTAAAATTATTTTTCCCATTAATAATAGCCTTTCTTTTGGGCTCTGCTCTTTTGAAGTTGTACTATTATTTACCTCTATGACTGACTGTGGCGTATTTGCTGTTTAAAATCAACTCCTAATGCATGAAAGCATGTTCCGAAGGGCCACACTGTCCCCCTGAAGTTTAAAAGCTTCCAAAAATGAGTGGGGATGCATCATTCTGAATAGAAACATTTGGGGCAGCTTGCACTGAAACCTACTGGAGTGCAGGCAGATCTGGACTATGGGGTGAATTTAAATGAGGAGGCTTGCATGTCATCTGTCACTTGCCGCCTGCAGTCCTGGTGACAGCCTGGGCACCCACAGAACCCACACATGTGGTCATTACCCACTGCAGGTAGTGATTTCCAGTGTATCCCTGCCCGTGCCCCCTTCCCCGCTCCCCTAGCTTGACAACACCTGCTTTGTAACCTAAAGGAGTCCCCGAGGATACACAGATGCTGAGCTGTGGTGTTGAGGGATTCTGAGTCCCAAATGCTAGATTTGAGGAACACGGGGAGCAGCCAGCCAAGAAGTGAGAATTAAGTCAACTCCCTGTGGCAACTTTGGCCTGGTCCTGTTTATTAGAGGCTCTGAATGGTAGGTACACATGCCTCAGACCCTAAATTGGGAAACAAGTTTGTTTCCTTTATAAACACAGCTTGTATGGTGGGAAAAAAATCTGTTTATTGAATACATGAATGAATGAGTAAATGAAAAATGAAGGAACTTGTCATTAAGCCCCACTACTACCCTAAGGGGTAAGTACCATAATTATCCCCATTTTATCGATGGAGAAGTTCTAAGTGCTTGCCAAGATTATGGAGCTGGCTCATGGCAGAGCTTATTTTCAAATCTTTATCTTACTCCAAAGCCTGGGATTCTCCACTCCTCTTCCAATGTTGTGCTCATAACCATTAGCCAACTTCCCACCTCCGAGTCCACTTGATTTGGGGACCATATTGAATTGAAAATAGTAAAGTGATGTTGAGTAATAATAACTAACATTTGCATTGCACTTACTCTGTGTCAGGCACTGTGCTAAGTGCTTTGCAGATACTAATTAAATACATTTTCACAACCCTCCTATGATGTTGGGTTACAATCGCCCTTCACAGATAAGAAGGCTAAAAACAAATATAATGTCACTCAGCAGCAAGTGGCAAAGATTGGATTCAGCCCCAGGGAGTCTGGCTCCAGAGTTCATGCTTACAATCTTTGCATTCTCACTGTGATAGAGACAGGGGCTCTGGCATACTCTCTCTGTCACCTCATAGGGCTTAAGGAATGTCAGGGCTGTCCCTACCAATTTCCACCAGGACAATTTCCTTCTTGAGTTCCCAGGCTGGGGTGACCCCTGCAGAGATGACTGTGCCATGCAGATGGTTTCAGCCATGTGCCTCTGGCATGAGCCCAACTCTCTGATCCGTGGCATGATCCATTGCCTCTGTCACCATCCGTCTCTTCACAGCCACCTCTGCTGTCCCCTCTGTGCACCTGCAGGTTCCTAAGTCACAGGCCCTGGGGAGTCCACACCTGAGTCCCTGACAACATCTTAGGGAAGGATCCCCTTGGTCTTATATTTCTGCCTGCTGCTTCCTTCCTGCACAGGGAATTAGGTTCTGACTCCACAATGCACTGTTCTTGCTGTTCTCTCTCAGGTTGACAGAGCCCGAGTCCTGCTTTCCTGGCCTCAGTGCTGCTGCAGAGGAGAAGTATCTCAGGGCCCTTTCTTTCTGCCTCTGAGGTTTTTGTAGTTGGCTCGTGTGTTTGCAAATGTGTGTGAGCCCCTTGAGACCAGGAATTTTATCTTATTTACCCCTTAACCTCAGAACCTAGCACAGGATCCGGCTCAGGATAGGGGCTACGCTGGTGTTAGCCGAATGGGTGAGTAAACAAATATAGGAGCTCAATATGTCTGGATGACAGATGAGGGAGGCCTCCCACCTCTCTATGACAATTTGGAAGGAATCTCAGAAGCTGGAAGTGTCTTTCTGCATAGGATCCGGTCCCCATAAGCACATCAGGGTGGGCACACTGTGTACAGGGCGGACCCAGCTACACTCAGGGCACAACATTTCTGGTCTGATTTACCTAAGAAGTATGTAAGTGCATCTGTCCCAGCGGGAAAGAGATGTCACATTTCTGTGGGGTCATTGAGGAGGGTTTAATGAAAAGGTTATTTCCAACAGAATGGACAAGGTTCAAAGAAACCCCAAAGGAGTGATGAAGCTCTGGAGGCTAATGACAGCAGCTGCTACCCTTGTCTGAATGGGCAGGGTTAGGGGATTGCGTTAGACTGTTTTCATGCCGCTGATAAAGACATACCCAAAACTGGGTAATTTATAAGGAAAGAGGTTTAATTGACTCACAGTTTCACATGGCTGGGGAGGCCTCACAATCATGGTGGAAGACGAATAAAGATCAAAGGTACGTCTTACAAGGCGAATGGCAAAGAGAGAGTTTGTGCGGGGAAATCCCCTTTATAAACCATCAAATCTCATGAGATTTATTCACTATGACAAGAACAGCACAAGAAAGAACCGCCCTCATGATTCAATCACCTCCCACCGGGTGCCTCCCATAACATGTGGCAATTATGGGAATGACAATTCGAGATTTGGGTGGGGATACAGCCAAACCATATCAGGGATGGTTCTGGAACCCAGAGAGAGGAAAAGAGAAGTATGGTGGAAGGAGGACACTGGGCAGGAGCACTGCCACTGCCAACCAGTGGCCTGGCAGGGAGGGGGTTGCAGGTGTCAATGTCCCAACCTCTATCTTATTTCATCCTCCAATCTCCTATGGGAACCTCCTGCTGGCTTCCACTAGGTTCAGCCAGCAGACAAGGGCATTTGATGATGCACTCCTCAGCACTGTGGAGCAAGAGCAGGGTGAGAATGCTGGAGTGTGGGTCTGCAGAGGCAAAGTGAAAATCCAGCAGAGTAGGATGAATCTGTGAGCAAAAAGCCTCCTGCTATCAAAAAGACAAAGACAACACAATACTGTGGAAGACATTATTCTGCTTCAACTGTTTTATTTCACAAGAGAGGAAATTGAGGTATAAAATAGGGACTTGAGCTGATCCATTTGCAAACCTAGAACCCTTGTCACCTGATGGCAAATCCCTAGTTTGTCCTAAAGAACATCCTTTGAACTTTCTCTCTTGGACGTACTTCAGAGTCACATGCTCCCCTAAGGACTGCTGTTTGCAACCACTTGCTGATTTTTCATGGTAGAGTTCTTAAATCACCTGCTGTAATCCACTGCCTGCCACTCCTATACCTGTGAATTTACAGTTCCAGTTAAAGTCATGTCCATGAACGGGGAGGCAACTAAGGCTCACCCTATTCCTTCAAGCCCCCAAATTGATTTGGCACTCGAAGTCACTGTTATATTTTATACTGAGTCTTCTGAATCAGTTCATTGAATTTTAGCTGTAGCTATATAAAATCCTCTCCAGTGAAATTATTTGGCCATATTGTGGATGGCTCTGCCATGATCCATCAATGCCACTAACTATCAGCAATAAAAAAAAAAATCCTCCTCTCTTTTCATTGTAATGAATTTTCTAAACTTGGATTGAACCTTGGAAGGTACTTTACTGGTTTTTTAATTTTTAAAAGGTAGCATTTTGTATTTTTTATGTAAAGCCCACAAGATGGGTGGTGGCAAATTTTGGATATTTCCTATTCTGAGAAAGGTTGTTGAGGATGAGGTGATTCAGGCAACCCTGGCTTGGATTTCATGGAAGAGGAAGATAGATGTGGGGAGGGCTTCATTGGAATTTAGTTTGATGTAGACATCTGTGACTTTGTGTAGGTTAGGAGGGAGGAGTTTTCTAAGTATCTTAGTCTGTTCTCACACTGCTAATAAAGACATACTGGAGACCGGGTAATTCATTAAGAAAAGAGGTTTAATTGACTCACAGTTCAGCATGGCTAGGGAGGCCTCAGGAAACTTACAATCATGGCAGAAGAGGGAGCAAACATGTCCTTCCTCACATGGTAGCAGGAAGCAAAAAGAGGAAAAGCCATCAGATCTTATGAGAACTCACTCACTATCATGAGAACAGCATGAGGGTAACTGTCCCCACAACTAAATTAACTCCCATCGAGTCCCTCCCATGACACGTTATGGGAACAACAATTCAAGATGAGATTTGAGTGGGGACACAGCCAAACCATATCACTAAGCAAAGAGCAGGGATGAAAATCCAGCTGTGATTCTTTCAATGCATTAGTAAATAAAGGGGGGAAATTAACATAATTTATCCAATAGTTGCAAAAATATTTATTATTGTCCTGCACAGGAACCTGATTTCCCAGGCAGAGAAGAAGCTATTGAAATTGACTTTAGGAAAGCATTGTAAAGTGGCTTGGGTGGAGGAAGCAGATGGCGTTACAACGAGGAAATAATTCACAGTTCAGAGAGGAAAATCCATGAGTACATATGAATACGTGGACACCACAAGTAACTGTGTATTAAAAACCTAAGTCTTTAACTTTAAAAGTGCATCTGGAGTTAACATAAATAAGATTTTTCAGGCAAATCTTTAGACTAATCACAAAGCTGGCCTTAATATTAACTTGCCCAGTAGGCTGGCAGAGATTAAGCTCCTACCCACGCTAGGATAAAGTGGCCACATATTCACTGTGGTCTCCTTAGACTGTCATTTAATATGTTTTCCTTTCTCAAGGGAACATCCTTTAGTGAATCAATATTTTACTTTCTCACTAGCTATGCAATGGCATTTTAACCAATGGAAAGTTAATCAAAAAGATTTTTTAAAATATCTTTAGCAAGTACCCTCTCTTTGTTGCAATATTTGCATTACTTTTATAATTAGGAAAAAAAACCAGATGTTTTGGTTGAAAAATGTTATGTATGAATTACAGAAAAATAGAAGTAGATAAGTTATCACTCCTCCTTAACGCAACTAAGTACAGATCACTTCAAAGACGCATGTGAAGACAAGTGGTATTCTGTTGTTAGTTTAGGTTCTTTGGTTGCAAGCAACAGAAGTGGACTCACTAATTTTACAAAAAGGGATTTATTGGAAGGATGCTGGGGAGTCACAGAATCTCAAGGAGGCTGGAGAACTGGCCTGAAAGTGGACAGGATTCAAACTAAGCAATTGAACCATGACACCTGTCCATAGTGGTGCCTGGTCACAACATTGGGAAGAAGAAATGCTGTATGTTTGAGTCTGCGTCTCTTGCTAACAACCTAAAGTCCCAGAAGAGAGCATGATTGGCCAAGCAAGGGTGATGTGCCTATCTGTGATTGTAAAGCATTTTTATCAAAACTACTTATCACCTAAATTCTTCCATTTTTGCCTATGGAAAGGTATTTGGCCTTCTTTTGTTTTTTCCTAGAACAATGGTTCTCAAGTTGTGATGCCCAGACCAACAGCATCAGCATCACTTGATAGATTAGTTTGTCATGGCTGCCAGGCATGGTGGCTCATATCTGTAATCCTGGCACTTTGGAGGCCCAGGCAGGCAGATCATTTGAGGTCAGAAGTTCTAGACCAGCCTGGCTAACATGGTGAAACCTCGTCTCTACTAAAAATACAAAAATTAGCCAGACATGGTGGTGGGCCCCTGTAATCCCAGCTGCTTTGGAGGCTGAGGCAGGAAAATCACTTGAACTTGGGAGGCAGAGGCTGCAGTGAGCTGAGATTGCACCACAGCACTCCAGCCTGGGTGACAGAGCAAGACTTCATCTCATTAAAAAAAAAAAAGTTTGTTAGGGCAGCCATAACTAAGTATCATAAATAGAGTGACTGAAAACAACAGACCTTCACACTCTCACAGTTCTGGAGTCCAAAAGCCTGAAATCAAGGTGTCAGGAGGGCCATGCTCCCTTCGAAGGCTCTGACGGGGACTCCTTCCTTGCCTCTTCCTAGTTCCTGGAGTTGCCAGCAATTCATTGGTTTTCCTTGGCTTAGAGGTGCATCGCTCCAATCTCTGCTTCTGTTACCACATACGTGGCACCTCCTTATGTGTCTCTGGATCTGTATGTCTCTCCTCATCTCTTTATAAGGACATCAGTCATACTGGATTTAGGGCCAGTGTGACCTCATCTTTACCAATTACAACTGCAAAACCCCTGTTTCCAAATAAGGTCACTTTTGGAGATTCCTGGTGGACATGAATTTGGGTTTGAGCCGGGGTGGGATGCTATTCAACTCAGTACACCTGGATAATGGAAATTCCCAGAAATGCAAATTCTCAGCCCCCACCCGAAACCCACAGGGTCATCAAGTCTGGAAGTGGAGCCCAGCAAACCGTGCTTCAATAAGCCCACTCGGAGATTTGGAATCCTCTAAAGCATGAGGACCTATGTCCTAGAAGGGGCTGCACAGGCATCTTCCCACGTCAGCATTCAGTTTTCATATAAAATATACTGGTAGTTTTCCATTTAAGGAGAAAGGAAGGTTTGATGGGAGAGGTAATTTGGGAGTAGGGGCTGGACCCTGAAGCAGAAATGAACCTGCAGCTGCGCTCTGATGACCTTACCACTGTTGTGAATTCCCTTACACTTATACTTGCCGAAAATAACTACCATAATCACTATCCTTTCCAATTATACATGACAGAAAACAAGTCATTGCATCAAAGCTCTCAAAATTTTTTTTAGTTTACTTTAAGTTGTGGGATACATGTGCTGAACGTGCAGGTTAGTTACATAGGTATATATATGCCATGGTGGTTTGCTGCAACTATCAACTCATCATCTAGGTTTTAAGCCCTGCATGCATTAGGTATTTGTCCTAATACTCTCCCTCCCGTCCCCCCTTCAAAATTTATTTACTGGAGTCAAATAATGATACGTCTACCTTGGCAATAGATTTAATTACTTTAAACTATTTTTTTTTCAGTTCTTAATGCTGTTTTTTTTTCTCCCCAGGGAAATGAAGGCTTTTAATAGCCAAAGGAAAAACAAATAATATTTCTCTTTCAGGATTTCTAACCTCAGACTCCTCCTGATCAGGGCTCTGTCTCGCATTAATTTCTCTTTAATGCCAATAACTGATGCATGACACAGATTCATTCTCAGGGTCTGGCTGAAATGAATTTACACTATTTGGAGATCCTGGTCCTGATGAACTATGGTGATTTCACCCTGATTAAACTTTACTCCACATATCAATCAACCCATCAACAAAGAAGAAATTTCAAGCATATGCTCTGTGCTCCAACACTGTTAAGTATTTTTAGAGAAGAATAGGAAGGCACATACAGAAATATCAAATAGCCCCTACACAACCACTCTCCTGCCACACCGACATATCATCCTTAAGGAGGCAGCGCAGTATTTAGGAAAGAGTATGAATTTGGGGTCAGAAGACCTCAGATGTATTGCTAACCTCCCTCTTCAGTTCTAGAACAGTGGGAAATTTACTCCGCACTGACTTCCATGTGCTCTTCTGTAAGTCCCTGAACCTCCTACAGTTAGGAGGAGTCACATGGCTAACTCTGGCCAATAGGTGTGAGCAGAAGTGATGTACTGCCACTTACACGCCAGAGCATTAAAGGGCCAGTGTGTAACTCTCCAGCTTTTCTCCTCCTCTTCCTCAGCAAGCTTTGAAGTCATCAACTGTGGCAGTACAACCCGAATAACCTTTAACAGCCTGCATCTCTGAGTGACCACATGGCAAGAGCCTCCGGCTTAACTACAAAGACTGACCAAAAAACAAAATCTTTTTTGGTTAGGCCTTTTGAGATATGGGTTTTTAATACATCACTGCGCCATAACCTGTTTGTTAAGCCACTGAAATGTGGGTTTTTAATATGCTATTGCAGCATAGCCTAGTCTGTTGTGACTAATACAGATGCTGATCTAAATTTGGTCAATAGGTTATTCGCCCAAGACTTTGAGTCCTGATTGAGCACCTCAATTCATCAATAAATGCTTGGAGGACATTCATCATGACTACAGTTTGCTCATCAGAGTATTTCTACTATGAAGCTAACACCGCAGCACCTCTTTCCGACCCTCCTGAGTTCCATTTATTCCTGTCTGTTTCCCAGCCAGGTTCTCCAGACTTTTGTCAATTCTGTGGTTCTCTTGATAACCTTCTAATAAATTCACTTTTGCTTAATTTAGGCCAAGGTCTGCTTCTGTTGGCCTTGATAGGACTGTCTTCTCATTGGCCTTGGCACCACCAATAATGGGATGTAAAAGAGATCCACTTGTGCCCCTGAAGACATTTACCATTCTTTTGCCATCAGCACAGCCCACTGCACCACCAAAAAGTACTTCAGAAACCAGGCTCCAAAAGGAGTCTGTAATTAAAACTGCTTTTCCGTTTCCCCTAAGAGACTTTCAGGACTGATCTCACTACCTCCGATATCACAAAAGCGTGCCAGCCCCTCAGGCCATTTCTTGCTGACCCAATTCCCATGCAGCTCTGGGCATCTCCGAATGTGAGTCAAGCTGCCAACCCTTCCCACTGTCGGGTTCTTCCAGTGAGCTTCTAAAGCTCCTATTCCCCACCAGCGGTAACATTCCCACTGCCCTAGTGGGTGACTGTGGAGGTTGATTAATGGGAACAAAGAGTTAGACAGGAAGGATACATTTTGCTGTCCCATTATATACTAGGGTGACTATAGCAAATAACAATGTAGTATATATTTCAAGAAAGCTGGAAGAGGAGATTTTGAATGTTGTTACCACAAAGGAATTATAAAAAGTGATAGATATGGTAACGACTTTCATTTGATCATGATACTATATACACATGCATTGAAACATTACATTATATCCCTAAGTATGGACAATTATTATGTGTCAATTATACATTTAAAAAATAAATAAAAAATATTTAAAGAAAATAAAGCCTGGTTTTCCCCAAGAACAGTTTCCCTAAAGCCCTCTCCAGTCTTCACTGGCTTTCTTCCTGGAGGAGGTACAGGGGCACTTTCCTCATTGCTCCTTCCAGACCACTATTTTCCACCCTACTCCCTGCCTCCCCTCCCTGCAAACCTTGCAGCTCCTTGGGAGCATATATACTACTTTCCTAATGCCCTTGCCTACCAGCCTCAAAGACACCCTCCCCATTCAGTGAAGGGTGAAGCAGCCGGCTTGGCTCATAGTATTTTCTCTCCACCACTACTTGTCAGCATTCTTGGAGGCTTTAGAATTCATGTAGACATCCTATCCAACACTCTGACCCATCTCTTCCAATTGTCTGACCCTCTCTTCCAATTGTCTTTTCTTGCACCCATCTCAGCTGCCTATTCCCAGAATGACAGTGTAGATCTTGACATTATCAACTACTCCATTTCCTTCAAAATCTCTGTTTCAGTTAGCAGCCTACTCTCTAATTATAATACCTCCTTCCATCTTCCCAGCTCATTCCCTTTGCTATCCTAACTAAAGCCAAAATCTTCCATTCCACTGACCCTACAAACTCTTGCTGTCCACCACTGACCTGATGCCTCTGCTTTCTTCCTCACCATCTTATTTCCAAGGTGCATTACTACAGGCACTTTTATGCACGCATCCTCTGCCGAAACCTCACAGCACTTAGCAGCACAGGTTCTGAGCAGACTGCTGTTCATCTCTTGATTGTGGCACTTACTAGCTGCAAGCCCTTAGTAAGCTATTTAATTGATATGCACATCAGTTTCATTATATGTAAAATGGGGGAAATAATAGTATCTATCTCACAGAATGGTTGTAAAGATTAAATGGGTTAATATTTGTAAGGTACTTAGAATTGTGTCTGGCCCACAGGAGCCACTGTTTAAATGTGTTAAGTTTTTAAAACTCCTCAATCATTTTTGGAAAAAAAAAAAAAAGCATCTTATTCCTTCTCTTTTGCTTACCTGGAAAAAACTATATCCTTGGATAAATCCAATTCTGCATTTATTCCACACTTGGGGTAAAAAATATACGGCCATATTTTATTTTAAATTTGTGAATGTACAACCATATACCTCATGTGCGCTAGGATCCTACTGCACTCCCTAATCAATACATTCTCCCACTCTGTTTTTAAAGCATCTTCTCTCCATACATCTGTAATATCCCTCCCTATCTTTTAGCTGATGACCTCGTTTCTTCTTTCACTGAGAAACCAAGACAGCTGGAACTTTCTCGTGCTGTGAGCACCATATCAGTCAATCCACCTGCATCTGCACCCATCTTCTCTTCTGTTTTAAGGGCAACTCTTCTTCTTGGGCACTAGATCCCATTCTCCTTTATCTACTCAAAGACTTGGTTTCTGCAAGTATCTCCTTCCTCTTCTGCAATATAAATTTCTTTCCATCAATGATGTATATTTCAATCATTATAAAAATATGCAGTAATATTGCCCATCTTAAAAAAATCTCAAAAAGCAAAACTGAAACCCTCTTTTATCTATACCCCTCACTGATCCTACTGACCCATTTCTCTCCTGTCTTTTTAAGCAAAAGTCTTGGAAAGAGTTGTATATATGAGCTGCCTCTACTTTCTCGTTAGTTATTTTTTCCCTGCTACTCCACTGAACTCGCTCTTGATGAGGTTGCCAAGACTTCTGCAACAATGAGCACTTCTAATCTGAGTTGACTAATATCAGCATCTTGGGTGAGCATTGCCTCTTTCTTGACACATCCACTTTCCATGGCCTCCTGGACATCGTTCTCTTTCTTGTTTCTTCTGCTTCCTCACTGGCCACCTCTTTTCTGTCTCTTTTGCTGTCTCCTGTCCCTGACCTCTAAAAATTGAGAGTTCTGGGCTCTGTTCAGTTTCATGGTTTTAAATACCAGCTATATATTGATGACTGCCAAATATATAACTTTGGTTCTCCTTCTCCCCTACACCTTAGACTCATATATTCATTGTGTCTAGTCTTTTTCTGGCTGCTCTGACAAAATACCATTTACTGGATGGTTTATAAGCAACAGAAATTTATTTCTCACAGTTCTGGGGACTGGAAATCCATGGTCAATGCCCTGCAGATTTGGTGTCTGGTAAGGGCTTGCTCTCTGGTTCATAGATGGTGCCTTCATACTGGGTCTTCATATGATAGAAGGGGCAGGGGAGCTTTCTGGGGTCTCTTTTATAAGGGCACTAATACCACTCATGAGGGTTCTGCTGTGATGACCTAATAATGTCCCAAAGTCCCCACCTCTTTAGACCTTCACATTAGGGGTTGGGTTTTAACATGAATTTAAGGGAGACACAAACATTCAGATCACAGTACACTGTTTAACTAAAATCTCTATTTTGATTTATAATAGTCCCCTTGAAGTATTTAAAATATAAATCTTTACTTTTACTACCTCTTACCCCAAATCTGCTCTTCTCATGTCTTTTCCATTCCAGAAAATGGTACCATGATTAACACAGTTGTCTAGTCCTAAAATCTTGAAATGAGTTTTGTGTGCACTTTCTTTCACTTCTACATCCAATTTATTAGCAAGCTTTGCTAGGTCTAACTTAAAAACACATCCAGAATCTGATAATTCATTGCAACTCCATTGCTACTGCCCTGGTCTAAGCCACCATCTTCTCTCATCAGGGTGACTGACAGAGCCTGCTATCTGGTTTCCCTCATCCCATCTATCCTCCTTCTTTTCTCTAATCCATTCTCTACATGGCAGCCAGTGTGATCCTTCTGATATATAAGCCATTTCATGTTACTCTTCTATGAGAGATTCTCATCCCATCTGTAATAAAATATAAGGATCTAATCATGGCCTTCAAGTCTCGTGATAACCCGACTGCCTCCCTGTCTCCATCAACTGCTTACTTACCCTACTCTCAGTCTTCTTTAGCCACATCCCAATCTTTCTTCTCTTTGACCTTCTCATTAATCCTGAAAGACACTAAGTGTTTCTAGCTCAAGGCCTTTGTCCTCATGGTTCTCTCAGTCTAGAGTATGCATCTAGGCTATCTTTGCTGTGACTCAACCTCTCCCTTCATTCAGGTCCCCGTTCAAATGTCATTTCCTGCGATTACAATATCTAACTCTACTCCCAGTCACTCTCTTGGTAGATAACGAATTCTGCCATTAGAAGTTTCAGTCAGTATCTCCACCCTTGAGTTTGGGCCAATTTTGTGGCCTGCTTTGATCAAGAGAATGTAGAAGAGGTAGCAGTGTGCCAGTCTGTATTAGTCTGTTCTCATGCTGCTAATACCTACTCAAGGCTGAGTAATCTATAAGGAAAAAGAGGTTTAATTGACTCACAGTTCCACATGGCTGGAGAGGCCTCACAATCATGGTGGAAAGCAAAGGAAGAGCAAAGCCATCTCACATGGCAGCAGGCAAGAGAGAGAAGAAGAGCCAAGCAAAAGGGGAAACCCCTTATAAAACCATCACATCTCGTGAGACTTATTCATTAGAACAGGATGGGGGAAATCACCCCCATGGTTCAACTACCTCCCACTGAGTCTCTCCCACAACATGTGGGAATTATGGGAGCTACAGTTCAAGATGAGATTTGGGTGGGGATTCAGCCAAACCATATCACAGTCCTAAGATTAGCCTTTAAGAGGATTGGCACCTTCCACTTTGGTCTTCTCTGGAGAGGCCAGCTGTCATGTTGCAAAGAAGATCATGCTAGACTACTAAATGGTGAGACTAACACCACAGCGGGTGACAGAGGACACATGAAGGAGTCCTGAGGCACCAAACATATGAATAACTTCTTGGATCTTTCAGCATTGTCCAGTGCCAACAGAATGCTGACAAGTGGTTGACTCTACCTGGTGTCACATGGAGCAGAAGAACTATCCAGCTGAGCCCTCCCCATATTTCTAACCCACAATCATGAAAAATTGATGTTATTGTTTAAAGCCATTACAGTTTGGGATAGTTTGTTACATGGCAATTGATAACTGAAATACTCTCTAACTCTTCATTCTGTTTATATTTCTTCATAGCAATGATCTCAATAAGAAATTACACAATTATTAGTTTATTTGTCTATAGCTTATTAACTCTCTGCCCCTCCAGAATATGAACTCTGTGAGGAAAGGACTTTGTCTTGTTCACCACAGTATTCCTAGTGCTTAGAACAATGCCTGGACTATTTCAGTACTTAATATTTGTTGAATAAATTAAATACTAAGAACCCTAACGTAAGCCTTAATTTTCCATAAAAAATTACACCCATCTTCATAGAAACATCTTTTGCTTTAATCTCCACATCCAATAACTTTTGCCTTTTATATCAAAGTTCTCTATCAATTTGCTAGAAAAACTTACCAGGCATTTTTTTTTAATCCAGAAAATACTTTAGTTCAAGATCTGCAGTACATTTTAAGATGACTTGGACATTATTACCATTTACTGAATAATCCTGTGGGTAGGTTAATGACAAAGTACCACTTAGTATCCTATCTTCCAGGATAGATTTCTAGTGCCACCCAGCCCTTCCCATTTAAGTACATACAAGTCCTCACTTTTAGAATAGCACATCCAAGCAGGGGCTGATAGTTCCTTATTAATTCCTGAGATGCCACCAATTTTTCCATCAGGGCAACACAAGAACAACCCCCTCTTCGTTAGTCATCGAAGAAGATCATTTTCTGGTATTTTTCCTCCCTGACTCACTGGCCCTCACCATGCATAAGACATCGGTTGCTGCCACATTGGGAATGTCTTTCTCTGAAATAGGTTTGCTGTGATTTCTTTCATGCCTGGTTGGAACACAGAGGCATAATTAGAACAAGGCTCCTCTCTCAGATCATTGTTCTGATGGCTCTAAATTGGTTTGCACAGTCCCATTTTCTTTCTAAATGAACAGGACCTTTGCTTTTCTGATTGTGGACATGTGAGATTGATCACCAGGTCCCTGACACTTCCCCCTGACTAACGTTTTCCCTGGTGTTTTCAGGTATTCTGCCCTATTCATTTCACTGTGGAAGCCAGTGCTGGGTTGCAATTTAATTTTTCTAAATTTAGTCTGAAGTAGGCTCATGGCCAATGGGAGGGGATTACAGCTTACCAAGAATCCGCATTTAAAGCAAAGGAAAGTCGTCTCTGGGGGGATCTGGATTTATTTACGGAGTTTGAGGACTCAAAAGAAGACCAAATAGACTTAGCAGCCACACTTCCCTGCTTCAATTTAACAGTCTCTTAAGCACAAAATCAAACACAATATAAATAAAGTGGCTTGACTCTTTCCTGAGTGTCTCACCTTAACTTCTCCTGTCTTCTGTCTTGCTGTCCCCTAGGTGTCCCCAAAGACCCCATTCTATCTTCTGTAAAGACCTCTAGCTTTTAAAGGAGAAACAATCACATCTCCTAAAGCGATTCCTGGTATAGCTGGAGCAGTCTGTCAGTGTTGAGACTTAAATTACTAAAAGATCAGATCTGTTGAAAATCTTCATTAGAAAAGGTACTAATTGTATGCAGTGTCTTTCAGAAAACCTGTTAAGTGCTTAAAACTGTACTTGGCATTATGAGAAATACAGAAACAAATCAATTTTATATTTTAGTCTTTGCTAACGAGGAAGTTAAAAAGAGAAGCCACGATATAGTATGGTTGTTTAGAGCAAGCGCTGCAGAACTAAACTGACTGTGTTACAATCCTGTTAGAACACTTAGCCTTTCAGTGCCTCAGTTTCCTCATCTGTAAGTTGGATACTCACCTGTGTACCTGGTTAGTGTAATTATTTCTGCAAACATATACTTAACGGTTTCCTGCTGCCTTGTGGAATAAAGTCTAAAATCTTTTGTCTGGAATTTAAGAGCTTAAATTAGAATATTTAGCCTTTCTGTGCTTCAGTTTCCTCATCTGTAAGTTGGACACAACAAGTGTAGCTACTTCATAGGGTTACTATGAGGATTTAAATGAGTTAATAAGTATAAACAGAAGAGTGTTTACTGACATGTTACTGACATGTAGTAAGTGATTTATATTTTACATAGATATGAATTATGCATACTTCTATAGAGATATACTTTCCGTACAATATAGGGAGGAACATAAGACAGTGCTGCCAGAATTCAGAGGCAAGAGAAATTGTCTGTAGCTAGAGGAAATCAGGAAGGCTTTCTGGAAGATGCAGTGGCAAAGACAATAGTGCTCATAAAATATGCATTGCATTAGCTCCACTGCTTGCTTCCCAAGGCTTTTACAATTAGGGTCATGTGACTAGTTCCTGCCAATTACATGTGTATAAAAGTGCTGGGCTCGTTTAACCTCTCTTCTCTCTTGCTGCAGTGAATGAGAAGGCCACTCACCCCAGATGTTGCAGCTAAAGATGGTAGAAAGGCCGTCAGCCTGTGTGCCTGAATGTTGGTGTAGAGCAGTGACACATCCTGCCACCCCAACACACACACCTCACAATGTTTATGTAGTATAAGCAAAATATAAACCTATCGTGTGCTAAGGCACTGGGAGTTTAGGCTTAATTTTGCACTGTGGCATAACCTTGCCTGTCCTGATATATATATATATATATATATATATATATATATATATATATACACACACACATACACACATATACACACACACACACACACACACACACACATATAACCAACCTATTACACTGGTTAAGGTAATCCTAGCTGCTGTAATCATTCTGTTTATGTAATCACATAAACCCAAAATTGTGCAATGGCTGAAACATGGGACACACTTATTTCTTACACAGAATTCCAAAATGGTGCTTCTGAATGGTAGGTGGCTTCCCTCCATGTGATGATTCAGGGATGCAAGCTCTTTCTGTCTTGTGGCTTTGCCAGCTCCTAGCTGTGGTTTCCAAGGTCACCATGCTTATCTGCACCAAGCTGGCAGAGGGGAAAGGTAATGATAGGTCCTTTGGAGGTTTAATGCAGGCCTAAAAGGGGCACACACCGTTTCTGTTCACTTTTCACTAACCCAGTTACAGGGTCTCCTCCAGCTGCAAAACAGGCAAGGAAATGTCATTTGTCTGTATGTTCAGGAAAAAGAGGAAAGGGGTAAAGGTTTTTGGGGAATCATAGAAGGCCCTGCTAAACACTTTTCTTGTCAATGCATGTGTATGAAAAGAATGATAGTAAACTTACAGTTTCTTGTTCTTTCAATAGACATTTGTTGAGCATCTGCATTCGAAGTGCATGCTTGTTGGCTGGTAGGGGGAGACACAGAGAGTCAGAAAGACAGTCTGAAGTTCATAATCAAATAGGGAAAAATATGTATATAATCAATAAAATATAAAGCAGAAAATGACAAGAGCTCCAAAAGAGACGCAGATAAGACTTTCCGGGAGTTCAGAAGCAGGGCTCGCTGGAAGACTCTGTGATGGGAGTGGGTGTTCTAGGCAAAACATAAGCAGAGGCACAGAGAGGGGAAATCAGGGCGTCTTTATGACAGCAAGTCAGAGATTCACCTGGACTGAAGTGAAGGGTGTAAGCAGAGAAGAGAGAGAGTTTATGTTGGAAGATGGTGTTGGGGTCTGATCTTTCAAACTTTCCCTAATCACACACGATGTGCGCTTCTGAGAGAGGCTATTCAATCATCCGTCTCCACAGTTTCTATTTTTTCCCACCTATTTTTCATTAAGCAGGTACCCTGCTCCTTTTCCACTTCAAATAATTATAAAGATGATTATGGAAATTATAGTGGTGGTGGCGCTAATGATTAGGAGGGAGATGAGATTTTGTGAAATTTCCTCATCTACCCAGAAATATTTCTGCCTCACTCTAAGAAGAATCCTTGAGACCACGATTCATGAGCCACCGAGAGCCGATTCCCAATCCCTGGGAGCCCACATGAGAAACAGTGGTGCAGACGATGTGCTGTTTGTGAGAATCAGCTGAGCAGGGCTGCTTGGCAATCAGTTTAGGAAACACAGAAGTCATAAACCAGCACATTTAGGCCAACTCGGAATGGGACCAAGAATCTTCACCAGACCATGGGGTGGCAAACCCCAGGTGTTGAGGCTGGATTTCCACACCTCAGCTTTTCAAAAAAGAATCAGTGGATACAAGCGCTCTGCAAAAAGGGTACTGATTCTTCATTTAAATTAGGTGGACAGATAGCTCAATGCACGACACTGTAGCAACCTGGCAGATAAAGTTTAGCAATAATGCAAGATTGTTTCAGTTGACCATAAATGTCACCAGAAAACGGGAAGTGTGCTGCCCAGCCTTGTCACATGAAGTTCACCCCATTCCTCTTGTTCCTTGCCTTCCTGACCTTCCGGACTCATTTCAGCTTTTGGATACATTAGGGAGTGACAAGAAGACACCTCTGCCCTGTGAAGACCATGACAGCACCTGTATCAGTTTCCTAGGGTTGCTGTAACAAATTGCCACGAACTCAGTGACTGAAAACAACAGAAATGTACTCTTTCACAGTTCTGGAAAGAGCATTCCAAGCAGGGGGTCTCTAAGGTGGGAGAGCACTAGGTAAGTGTGATTGGAGCAAAGAAAGCAAAAGCAAGAGTCGTGTGAGCTGAGGGGAGTCTTGGATCACCCAGTTATGGTCAGGTTCACATACTGGCAATGAGGAGTCAGGGAGTTATTGAAGAAAATGAAAAATACTGGCGGTCCATGTTAAGCCTTCGACTTTTATGCATACCGTGCATTCTGTTGGAATCCCTAGGCATCCTTCAGGACAAGATTGTGCCCACTTTCCCTCACTATGCCCTACCTTCTCCTCCCCTTCACATCTTCTCCTTCCTGAGCACCTGCACCATCTACACATAGTATTAATCTTAACCTCTTTTGTGCCACCACCATCCAATGTACGTGTCTCTAGAAAAATACCTAGCATGTTGCTTTGCACACAGTAATCCCTGAATAGTGTTTTCCTTCTTTATCTCTTAAAATCCTTACCACAACTTCAAGAATTTTCACTGCAAATCAAATTTGAACTGAGTTTTTAGAGAAGTCCAAGTTTATGTGCAAAGACATAAAGATATAATAGAATCCTTTCAAAGAGCTCTCTTGCTAATGCTCAATCACAGGGAACAATGCATTGCCTGACATTTTCAGATTCCCAGACCAGACATAGAATATGATAGAGGGAGGGAAAGGGGTGAGCCATTTTATAGAGGTTTTTTGGTTCCTATCCTTCTTCCGGACTCCATCTTTATTCTCAGGGCAAAAGGAAGAAATTCACTTAGATTTCATGGAAGTGCACAGATATAAGCGCCATGACTTTTTTTCAAGCCAATTCAGATACATTTATATATATACACCCTGTAAAGGATCTAAGGAACTCTAAAGGACTCCAGGGTGATACAGGAAAGTGTGTGTGTGTGTGTGTGTGTGTGTGTGTGTGTGTATGATTGTAGAGAGAGCCAGAGTTGGTGTATATTGGACATGGGGGAGGAGGTGGTAGATTAAGTTAATAGAGATCGAGACCAGCCTGACCATCATGGTGAAACCCCGTCTCTACTAAAAGTACAAAAAATTAGCCAAGCTTGGTGGTGCGTGCCTGTAGTCCCAGCTACTCTGGAGGCTGAGGCAGGAGAATTGCTTGAAACTGGAAAACGGAAGTTGCAGTGAGCCAGGATCGCGCCACTGCACTCCAACCTGGTGATAGAGCAAGACTCTGTCTCAAAAAAAAAAAAAGAAGTTTAATAGGCATTTGACTGCTTAGCCAAATGTACGAGTAGTTCCTAGAGAACTACATCATTATACGGGAAGGAGGTTGTTTGTAAGTGGAATACTTCAGGCTAGGAGAAGGTTTCAGCACCTGCTTTAATCAACCTTACAACTATTTTTATGAAGATTTACACTTACAGAAGTTTGAGTTGTTTTCTTGAGTTCCTTCCCTTTGCTTATAGTTTGGAATTTTTCCATGTTTTTGGACGCAAATAAATGCAGCTGTTTGCTCTGCAAGAGCTATGGAAAACATATATTTATGCTGCATTTGTAATACAGAGAATGTTCAATTGAGACTGAATTTGGCTTCTTGCCTTATGTTTCAACTTTTCTTTTTAATAACGTAAGATCTTTCATTCATGCAAATGATGCTATTGACTCATCAGCATGGTATAGTGAAAGAACAGGGGTCTGGCCATAAACACAACTGAGTTTCAGTTCTGCTTTGGCAGTAATGACCTTCCTGGATGTGGGAGATTATATTTTTGAAAGACGGCTGCAAAAATCTCACATCTCATGTACTCCTTTACAATATGACCTTGATATCCTCTCATCAAGAGGAGAAGTCTGTGTCCTCTTCTCTAAAATCCAGATGAGCTTGGGACTTCCTTGTAACCTCTGGAATGTAGCAGAAGTGACTATGCATGACTTCTGAGGCTGGCGGGTCTTAAGGGCAATGCCACTTCTGCTTTGTTCACCAGAACATTTGCACTAGGAGCTGTGCTGCCTCTAAGGAGTGTGACTGTCCTGAGGTTGCCATTCTGCTAGGAAGCTGAGTGGCACGGAGTAGCCCCGTGTAGGCGCTCCAGTCAACAGTCCTTGTCTTCGAGTTCTCCCAGCCCAGGTACAAGACATGCGATTGAAGAAACCTAGAGACAATCCAGAGTCCCAAGCAGAGAATCACTCCAACCTTCAAGCATTTCCAGCTGAGACTCTAAACAGAGCAGAGACAAGCTTTCCCTGTTATGCCCTTTCTGAACTCCTGACTGATATAATCTGTGAGAATAATAAAATGAATATTCTGTGCTACCAAGTTTGGAAGCAATAGAAACAGAATCAGGAGCAATAGAAACAGAAATACTGAAACAGAAATTTGGAACCTGGAAGTGGGAGTCAATTGTAACAACAACAACAACAAAAAAATGGAAACATGTAGCATTAGCACTGGGATACCCCACAGTGGGTGAGAAGCCTCTTGTGAGGGAAGGCAGGACAAGCTGGAAGGGCCTCACAGGGAGTGTTGATGAGGGTTTAAAGGAAACTGAGGAATATGTTATCAGAAACCAAGGAACGGGAGATCCTTGTTATGCAGTGGAAGAAAGTTCAGCAAAACTGTTTTATGTGATAATGCAGAAAATAGAAAACATATTTATTAAACTTGATTTCCAGGCAAAGCATTGAGGGTGCTGACTAACTTCTTTCAGTTCCCTATAACAAAATGAGAGGAGTGACAGAAACTAAAGAATGAGTTGGAAGGATATATAAGCATAATTGGAAGGATATATAAGGCCTCAAAATAGTCATCTTAGCCAGGAAAGTGTCCCAAATTAATTAGGCTCTGGGAAAATATAAATTCAGAATGGGACTGTAAGATCCCTTGTTTAAGTCTCAGAAATATCTTACATGCTACTTCAGAGAATCTTCCAGGAAGATAAAAGTCCTTCTCCAAGAATCTATAGTGTCTGCCTTATACATCTTCTTTATTAAACAATAAGACTCCAAAGAATCTTGAGGGCACTGTCCCACAATAGTGACACAGAGACCCAAAATAGAGAAGGGCCTGACTCAAAGAGATTTAAAAGTGTGATTTTTGTCTGTAAAGTGGATTATACGTTGATACAAAATAAAACAAAACAAAACACCACAAAGTTTTTGATTTTCTTTTTTTTTTTAAAGGAAGCATGTCAGCTCAGCTCTGATGGACAGGAACAGATACAGAATCAAATGAAAATAATCCTTTTGATCCCCCACTCCCAATCTTTTAAAGGCAAGAAGCAGGCTAAAAGGGCTATTCAATTACATACTAAAGTATTTCTTATGGAAAAAGAAGGATAACTCAGAGAGCTGAACCAAGAACCACGAAGAAAATCTCCCAGAGACTATGAATGAATACTAAGCTGTCCCCACATTTCAGAATTGCTATGGACCAGTGACCACCAATGCCTTTCATTTTCCCTCCTTTTGAATAGGAGTGTCTACAGCAGTTATCTAATGCCTGTTCTACTGTGTCATGCTGCTCGCATGAAGGACAGATAACTCATCTCTTTAGTTCATAGATCTACAGAACAAGGGGAAGATTGACCCCAAAAAACTGTACTTGAGGAGCCTCAACCACACTTGGACAAGATTTAGTTGAGATTCTGGACTTATAACTGATGTAGTAGCAGGAGGAAACTTTGGCTGTCTTAGGAGAGAGGTTATTCATTTTGTATATATGATGGATATTGTAGCCAGTGGATGTGGCCACTGTGGTAGACTGTATTTTCCAAAGGTGACTGCAACGATTTCTTCCATCCCACAAGCTCCTTTAAAATGAAACCTTGATATTCATCCATACACAAGAGGTGGCATCTGGACAAGTTTTTGACTCATTCATAACCGAAAAATAATGTGGTGGATATGATGTTGAATGACTTCCAAGAATAGACGATGAAAGGCAGTATAGACTCCACCTTGTTAATTAGAATAGTCACTCTTGTGACTCCATGGCACCATGAGAAAAATTCGCTACTCTGAAGCTGCTGTGTTATGAGGAAGAAACACCATATGGAGAGACCACATGTAAGGCATTTTAGCTGACAGTCTTAGTTTTTGGGTCCTCCCAAAGTAGGTGTCAGGTGTGCAAAAGAATGAGTCTTCAGATAACTCCAGCCTCCAGCCATTGAGTCACCCTCTGTCTTAGAATCTTCTCGGCTGAGGCCTCATGCTTCATGGAGCAGAGCTAGCTGACCCTACTATGCCCTTTCTGCATTCTTTAACATGGAATCCATGAACACAACGAGATGTTTTGCACCACTAAACTTGGGATGGTTTGTTATGCAGTTATAGTAACTGAAGCCCTGGACCTCATTTGGCTTTCACATGTGTACGATGAAGCGTTTGGCTTAAGTGACTTCCAAGATCCACTTTTTCAGCTACAAAGACTTGAATATGTGATCTCATCACTTAATGGCTTAAGATCTTTTGGGTCAGAGTGTTGCTGCTCCCCTTATCCCAAATCCGTTTTCATCTTTCTCCGCGAGTGGCCACCCGGCTGGAGAGTACATTTCCCGGCCTCCTTTGCAGTGGTGTGTGACCATATGAGTGTTCTCACTAATGGAATGTGAGTGGAAGTGACATATGCTACTTCCCTGTCACTTGCTTAGACGGGTATTGCCTGGACCTCTTCCCTTCCCACATGCTGAAACATACTTGAGCTGCAACCCAAACCTGCATCTGAGGGCAGTATCCAAGGTGAAAAGGAATCACAGTATGTAAGGAATCTAGGGTTCAGAGTGGCCTTGGGGAGCAGGGCTGCCCTGCCAACCTGTCTTGTGAGGGAGAAATTATATTCTTTCTTAGTCAAGCCACTGTGTATTTGGGTGTCTTTGTTACTGAAGCTTAGCTTTAATCCTAATACACACTTCAAAGGTTCCCAGCGCTTGTGTGCTAAATTCCAACTTCCTTAACACATGGCTAAGGCTCTGGTCCTCCTTCCAGCCTGATCTCCTGTCACTCTCTTCCCTCCTCTCTGTTCTCTGGTCACACTAATCTTGGTTCAAGTTCTTTTGTTCTCACACTGTTCTCTCTGCCCACGTGCTACTCCTCAGTCCACTTTCTTGTCTACCTAACTTTCATACATTCTTCAGGTCTTGCTTTCAATGGCACTTCACTAAGATTCCCTACTAGATCTTTCAAAGAAAACCTGTTTTTTTTTTTTCTTTCATAGCATTTATCACCTTAGTGATTAAATAACTTTTGCATAATTGTTAGATGTCTGCTTCCCCACTATACTATAGACATCATGTGGATAATATTTACATCCCTCTTGTCTCCCCTACTAGCCCCAGTACTTAAACACTGCCTGGCATATCAGGAACCTAACATAGGAGGAACTCAAGAAGTATTTGTTGAACGTTATTTAATGAACTTGTAAGATAGCTGACCAAGGTTTGCAGTTTAGGCTTGTGGCCACAGAAGTAAGCAAAATATTAACCTGCCCCCGTGAGTATCAGCCTGTGACCTTGTCCCCATAGTTATTATGCTCACAAATCAGCTGAGCTCACCCCACCAGGCTGTGACCCTCCTGAGCTTGCTCCCTATAGACCATCTTGAGTGTCATCAGGGACGCTTCTGATAATAGACTCTCTCTCTTTAAAAAATTGGTTTATGGATGAAAAAGTCCCAAGTATATAGGATGCTGAGTTTAGCAGAATCTGTATGTAAATTGGTATTTTGCTGGTGATCAATCTTGTGCTAAAAATGGAAAATCAATAAAAAAAAAAGAAAATCTAAGGGGAAAAATAAGTTGTAGACATTTTTGGTCCAATGATTTTCCAAGTCTGAGGACACTGCATCTGAGACCAAGGTTACTGTATGTTTCAAAGGAGTATGCAAGAAAACCAGACAACCATCTCACACACTCGGAATATAGCACAAGCCCCCAGCGAGAGAAAAGTTCCAAAGGCAATACCTTCCTATAGCACTCACTGGGGAAAGCCTTTGTAGTATCTCCTTGAACTAAGAAGGGATTCATCATTTGAGGATAGCAGTTCCAGGATCTTGCCAGCTGCAGAGTTCACTACACTGCTGAAGGGACAGGAGCTGACTCACATACCAGCCACCGATTGTACGAACAGCAGTGAGCTTCAGGATGTTGGAGAAGCATGAAAAAGAATAAAAATGAGTCCAAAATGCCCCATCTTGCAGCCTTCAACTAGGTATCAAAATGATTTGGCACAATAGAAAGATGTCGATTGCATGGAAGAAGGGCAAATATTACTGAGTGAGTACCAGGTCAAACCGCTTTGACTGAAGTTGGTGGGGTGGTAGGAAGTCTTGAAATGGTGAAGCATTCGCTAGGACCTAGTGGACATACACAATGTGAACATTCTCTAGATAACTTATGTAAATGCCTAATTAACTTTATTATAATGGGGGGGATGTGTCATGGAAAAGAAAGTCACTATAAGGGCTGGATTGTGCCCTCCTCCCAAATTCGTATGCTGAAATAGGATCTTTGCAGATGTGATTAGTTAAGATGAAATCATCCTGGAGTTGGGTGGGTGTCTTATCCAATATGATGGGTGTCCATATAAAAAGGGGAAAATGGACACAGAGACAGATATCCATAAAGGGAAGATGATGTGAAGAGACACAGACCTGGGACAGATCCTTCTCTCAAAGCCCTCGGAAGGGACCAACCTTGCCAACACCATGACTGCAGACTTCTAGCCTCCAGAACTTTGAGACGACAAGTTCTTCTGCTGAATCACCCCCCTCTGTGGTCCTTTGTCACCCCTAGCAAACTGACACCCTAGCATAGCACAGCACTGGGGAGCTGGGGGTGTGGATTTTGGAGGGAGTGTAGTCCTGGATCCACCCCTTATGAGCTACGTGACTTTCATCAAGTCTTTAAGAAAAACTCTTTAAAGTCCTCAACTTCCTTTTCCTTCACATATGTGGGTAATTAAGACTCCAAATAGTCAACAGCCCATGAAGTGCTGGGCAGAGGCTGCCATTCCCATACACGGGTGCTGAGGGGTGATGGCAGGCACATTAGTTCTGGAAGACCCTGTCCAATCTTGCTTAGATGGCTAGATGGGCACCAAACACTTACCTGCTGAGGTACCAGCACCACCTGCATCAGGGCTTTGTCTACCTTTTTAAGGTCTAGTTAACTTGGTTTAGGAATGGGAGCCATTGTAGGAGAGCCATAGAGAGCTCTCAGTCATGAGGGACGCTCCTGGGCCATGAGCATTGGGTCTTTCCTGGACTGGGGAATTGAATGAGGGAGAAGGGTAAGTGTAGGGTTCATTCAAGGGAGACAGAATAGCCATAATTTACCAATCTATGTGGAAGTATTTTGATATTTCAATGACCAACAGGGCCTTCCTGGCTTTCACCTGCTGAGTATCAGGCCTGGGATCATCACAGATAATTATATGGTTTTGTGAAGATTAGATGCAGGGACATGTGACACGCTTAGAAAAGTGTTTGGTGTATGACAAGTCCTCATTAAATGCTATTTATAGTATTAATGAGAAGACTAGTACCTAAATTGAGCTCAACAATCATTTTTAAGCACCTAATATGTGCCAGGCACTGTAGGCGCAATCACTGCTCTCAAGGAGTTTAATTTTAGCAAAGCTGAGACACTCTTTTCTATTCCCCTGCTTTTCCTGATGAAGGGAAATTGAAGCTCCTCCAGTGTCACAGTACCTGTTGCTGACAGTTCCACCTTATTTTCCATGCTAGATGTTCTCATACATTCCTCAATAACAATTACTTTAGGAACCCTCTTATGCCATGGTTTGGCTTAAGTGACCCCAGAACTGGTATTTTCTAAAAATACGTATGTATAGAGACTTGAGTTTAATTGATTTTGTTTCCACTAAGATAAACAATGTCAGGTTTGGTGAATATTTGTCTAATATTTTTTTTTCCAAACAGGACATGGAAGAATAATTTGTGGTCAAAATCAGAATTGCTGCTGTGGTAGCTTGTCTCCAAAGATGGAGATCATCAAATCCTTCCCTTCCTGTGCAGACATGGCTCCTTTCTATGACCATCTAGAGGTGGAGTCTATTCATCCACCCCTCTACCTCTGGGTTGACCTGGTTTTCAATGCTTTGACCAATAGGATATGGTGGAAGTGACTCTATGCCAGTTCCAGGGCTAGACTTTAAGAGGATTGATAACTTCTGTTTCCTCTCCCTTAGAACGCTAGCTCTTAGGAAGCATTCCCCTGGTAACCCAGCTGCCATGTTGTGAGAAGCTCCCCTGGAAAGCTGCCATGTTGTGGGAAGCCCAGCATGAAAAGACGTGAGTGGGGGCTTCAGTTGACAGCCTCAGCTAAGCTCCCAGACCATGGCCAGCCATGTAAGTGGGCCATCTTGAATGTCCAGTGTAGTTGAGCCTTCAGACAACCACAGCCATGGAGATCATTTGACATTCTCCCAGGAAACTCCACATGAAAACCACCCAGCTGAGCCCAGTCACAAAACCAAAAGAAATGGTAACAAATTGATGTTTAAGCCACAAGGTTTTGGGTGGCTTGTTGCATAACAGTAGACAACCAGAATTCCACTCTTTGTGAACTTTAAACACCTTCAACTCCTAAGCATTGTGAGGGAGCCAGGGCATGGGAATTAGAAGTTCCAGGTCATAGCTACAGCCTTGTTCTTAACATACTTTGTGACCTTGGGCATGTTGCTTTATCCCTCTGGGCCTCTCTTTCTTTCTTTCTTTCTTTTTTTTTTTTTGAGATGGAGTCTCGCTCTGTTGCCCAGGATGGAGTGCAATGGTGTGATCTCGACTCACTGCAACCTCCACCTCCTGGGTTCAAGCAATTCTCCTGCTTCAACCTCCCTAGTAGCTGGGACTACAGGCATACACCACCATGCCCGGCTAATTTTTTTACATTTTTAGTACAGACGGGGTTTCACTATGTTGGCCTGGCTGGTCTCAAACTCCTGACCTCGTGATCCGCCCGCCTCGGCCTCCCAAAGTGCTGGGATTACAGGCTTGAGCCACTGCACCTGCCCTCTATTTCTTCTCTTGTATAGCAAGGGGTCCAGATCTCTATGATTCTTCATATTTCTATGTGCTAAGTTACTATAATCTTTCTTGGATAATAGTTAACAGCACCTTCACTAACCTTTCATACAGAGTCCCTACCCAAATGTAAAATTAATTTCCTAGAGTCACAGGCCTTGAAGATCATCTGGCCCAATCCGCCCATGGTGTAGGTGACAACACTAAATCACAGAAATGTTAAGGTGTCACACTTCCTGATTGAACCCACTGCTCCCTTTTTAAACATTTTGTCCAATTACTACTTCCTTCACCTTGGAGAGTTCATTGCTCCTTGTTTTCCGATGTCCTGAGATTTGGTGAGTCTAATCACTCACTCATGCTTTCCGTATCTTGGTAGTCTTCAATCCCGCCCCTCCCACAGCTTTCCAAATAGACCTGGTTTTCCTTTCAGTTCCCCCCTCCCCACCCATCAAGGTTGTTGTTGTTTAATGGTAAAATATACATAACATAAAATTTACCCTTTTAACCATTGTTATGTGTACCCAATGGATCTAGTTTTATGGTTCATTTCCAGTTACTGAAAAGGCTTTTTGTGTCTCACATCACAGCTAGAGTCCAATTCTGGGGTGTCTCTCCGTGTTTCTGCAGTCTTAAGCTCTTGTGAACACAGCTATCATACTCCAAAAGCCTGGAGGACAGAGGTTTGGGTCCTGGTTTTCATCCTCACAGCATATAAGAGAAGCTCAAGAAAGGCTTATTGAGTGAGTAAATGACCTGGTATGTTAAAGGAGACCCTGCTTAGCCTCTCTTATAGTACCTTAAGATTGTTTTTTCTGTCTCATGGAAACAAATGGGGCCAATAAGTGACAATCAATGTGTCATATGTGGATACAAACGGGGCATCCATGTACCTCTTTCCCAAAGGTAAGCTGCTTGGTGCAATAGCAGGGAACATGATACGCTGGCAAACACCCTTGATGACAGTGTCTCTCTACAAATCACGTTTACTTGCCATTTTGAGTTTCTTTTGGAGAACAAAGAGAAATTTGACTGAATGAGGTCAAAGCAATGTAATGAATATCACCAAGGGCTGGCAATTTCCACCCTACAGATACATAAAAGTGATCAGATCACTCCCCCTTTGAATCAGTTGCCCCGATACACTCACACACCATGGCTCTGAGCTACAGATCAACTCCTCTTTTCTACTGCCAGGCCAAGGGAGCCCCAGCAACTCAGGAACCCAGAAAGTTTTGGACAAAGAAAGGAATAGCAGCTTTGGCCAAAGTCAGGAACTAGTGCTGGTAAAATCTGTGTCTAACAAGAGTGGAGGAACAGTAAAACTCTTTGGTCTGGCTTTGCACCTTAGTGTCTTGAATCTCCTGTTTCAATGCAATTGTAAGGTGCAGAGCAAGGCCTGGCCCAGGGAGCCAATTCCCATACTGTGAAAGCTTTGATGTGCTGTCTCGGTCACAGCCAGGCTAGAGAGGTTGTTACCGACTGGGAAAGCCATGTCATTAGATAAATGCCATGACCTGGTGTGGGGGTGGAGGTGGACGAAAATCAGTGTCCAGTGTTTTGAAGGACAGCCTAATGGACAATAAATATTTTACCAGCACTGGCCATTTATATGAAATGCCACCTTTTCACCTTCTCAATCAAACTGTTTTCTTTTTTTTTCCCCTTCCCCAAGCCCCATTATTCTTCTACAGTACAGAAGAAAAAATATTTCTGTCATTTCACTAGCAATTTCTGTGTATACAGTAGGTCCTTGATCATGTTTATTCTCTTCTTTTTTCTCCCTTTCCACCCATATCCACTGGCTAAAGATTGTCCCCCACCCTAAGACAAAAGTTAGATAGGAGGGCAATGTAGGTGATCCTATTTTAGACATTCATCAGTTTTTTTTCATAAGGCTTCCAGAGCGACAGGGTCAGTCCCTCTTCTGGCCTGCAGGAGAGGCCAGTGGCCCCCAAGTCAGACGTTTCTATTTTCAGCTCCCCAAGTCCAGAGAGCAGTAACCTCCACCTTGCCAAGGGCCAGGCTGCTAACCCGCCGGCAGCACGGGGCCTGCTGCCTCTCTGCGTTTTCATTTCCATAAATTTACATCAAATTTGTGCTGAATCATATCCCCCCCACGCAGAAGAAATGAAATACATTATCAATAAGTACAACAAATTTGAATAATCTGAGAGCGGATGACTTTTCCTGTCTCTTTTCCATTTAACTCCTTACGTGGGCTGCATCTCGATCTGCTTCCCCCTCCAGCCTGGGGTTGGATTTCTCCCCACCCAGCCGATGCCCACGGTTTTCTGCTCTCCTCCCGTGGTTCTTGATCTTCGGGCCTCTCCTCTGGCGCCCCAGGCCCTGCCTCTCCCTCTGTCTCTCTGCTCCTTTCAGGTCATTCTCCTTTCCTCCTGACTTCTCAGCCCTGCTTCTGGGAACCCATCCACCAGCCAAGGAGTGGCCTTTCCGCCTCTGCTCCTCCCCAACCCCTGTCTCCCGCAATGCCCAAGCCAATCATGCCCAAGCCTGTGCCCCCTTAGGATGACAATTGCGGTCCCTGGCCTGCCAGTCCGTCATCAGACCCACTCAGTCATTTTGAGCGCCTCGGAGGGAGGCAGTTCAGCAGGGAGTGCAACTTCCGTCCACCTCCTGCTGCCTGGCTGATTGGCAGCCAGCTGGGCTGGAGGGGAGCAGCTCATGCTGATTGTTTGCCGCTGGGCAGGAAGGGCTTGGTTGGGGGGTGGCTGCAAGAGGACCTGAGAGCTCAGGGGTCTAAGAGACACAGAGGATGCCCTGAGTCAGGAACCTGGCCAGAATCTCCCATCTGCCCCTCTGGTGTCTGGCTGCTGGCCCTCTGTAGGGAAATGATAGATAAGGTCCCTCCCAGAGGACCTCTATGTAGGGGGAGGAGAGAGAGGCTTATCTTCCACAGAATTGAGGCCAGTGGTTCAGGGGACCTCAGGTCTCAGGCCTCTGCAGGAGGCCTGGCTGCAGGACACACCAGGACCCACAGTCTCCTGACCCTGGTTAAAATCAAGAGCAAAGGAAGTAGTTTAGCAGCCAGGCTATAGGGGCTCCTGGCAGGACCTGTCAAAACGGCCCTGCCTTGAGAAGAGCAAGAATTGGAAGAATTGGGGACCTTAGCTCATATAGAGCTGATTAATAAATATATGTATGTATACACACACACACACACACACACATATCATTATAAATCACAGTCATTATGAATCATTTTCTGCCCAGATTGAGTTTCTTAATTGAGACAGGAGAAAAGTCACGGGGGAAAAAAATGGCCATGAATATTGCCCCAACTGATATTGCCAGACTTCAGAGAGCGGCCCGGCCAAAATCTCTCCTGGAGATTTGCTTAGTTTCCTTTAATAAGAACTCCAACCGCCAGAATTTTGCTTGGACAGCCAGCATTTGAACTGAAATACTGTCTGGAGAAGTCACATCAAAAGCTTTAGGGCTTTCCCGTGTGTCTGGGGCTGCTGAGACCTGGCCAGAGTCTTCGTGCAAGTCAGTATAGAATCCATAATGAGAGCTTAGGTTGCTAACAACAAGTTCAAATCATCCTTTCTTTCCCAGTCTCCCCAGAGATTTTGTTTGTTTGTTTTCATCCATCTGTGCTGGCTCAAGTTTTTAGATTAAGCTATTTTGGAGTTTCTGCGTCTAAAACCCAAACTTTTAAAAAAGTTTTAAAAGTGAAAAGCATCACTCAAAAGCATCTAAGTACTTTCTTCTAACACTATAGGTGCACATAAATAAATCAATAAAACTGGTCCTGGGGCTATGAATATATATGGGAAAATTGTCTCTAGAGATGAGTTTTCAGAAAGCTAAGGGGATGTGAAAATAGAGGCTAAAGCAAACGTTTCAATATTTTGCAACAGGGTGGCACATTTAAGACAAGGGCACTGGGTTTTCAAGTGGTCTTGTGCCAGTGGACTGTCAGATGGGACATTTAATGTACTGCTTTTGTAGGGATAAAGACAGTTGGTGTATGGGTTTATTTTTTTCTTTGAAAAAAGTTAACCACAAAATAATTAGCTCTCTTTTTGTCAGTCTGGGCTGCTGTTGATGAGGTATCTAGAGGCCTTCTGGTATAGGTGCCTAAAAGCTTAAACTGCATTTAATTATTATTATTACTCAATGTCAGGCTACATAAATGAAAAGAGATAAAAAAGAATTGCTTGCAGCTACATTGCCTTGGTTTGTGATTTCATCACATCTCACAAGCAAAGCAGGTTTGAGCTGGCACTTGGGGCATGAAACCTCTAAGGAAAACCCAGGCAGCTAAAGATGCCGTTTCAACTGAGTTGAAAGTTTCTCCACATGCTGGGGAGGGTAGAGGCTTGCCACGCTTTGATTTTCCTCCCCAGCTTTATTTTTAAATACCTTAATAACTGTCTCACTTATTTCAGAGAAGGAAAGCAAATAGGGGAAATGGAGTCACAGGGAGAGTAGTCTTAAAGGTACATAGTCTGGAATGTGAAGATTTCTTGGCTCTCAATGGCTCATTGATTGTCTGTCCTGCTGCCTGAAATACCAATGAGGGCGCCAAAGGAGCAGTGGTACATCATGAATGGCTCAGTTAAATGTGGAAACTGGAAGGGGCTTTCCCACCTGAATGCAGGCAGAGAGCGAGGTGCAGACAAGGAGGCTTGAAAGGCAGATGGACCAAGTTCTGCCCACTTTTCCTGCAGTCTATTTCATCCACAGGTCAGGATGAAACCAGATGGTTTGCCAGAGGGCAATATATTGGCGGACAGTACCTTGCTTTTTAGGCATGAGACGTCAGGCTTAGGAACAAGTGCTTGGCACTGAGTTAATTAACTCTAGACATTCAGCTCAAGGATGACCTTCTTTCTACCTCCTTGAATTAAAAAGATAATGAGTTAGGCAGTCCCGAATGGTCAGAAGACCAAAAGCTTTAGCTGCATTCTAGGCACCCCCCCATCATTTTTTCCTTTTGTTCTCTAGAGCATTAGTTTGCAAGCCGCCTAAGACAGGGACCACGGTGTGCAATGTTACTGAACTTCCCCAGGATGAGTGCTGCAGTTGTTTGCAACAGGCAGAAAACCAACGTACTGACCGGTATACTGGTTCCTTTTCTTAGATCCTGGCCAGCCAGTTTGTTGTAGAATCTTCTTTAGATTATGATGGCAGGGACTGTTGCTTTTTGAAGGGCTGCCAGGGAGAGTTCAAGCCATTCAGGCCCTTCATCAGTTGTGTCACCATCCATTTTGATACCTAGCAAATCACCCTAAAACTTAGTGGCTTAATCCACAACTACTTATTTAGTACGTGATGCTATGAGTCAGCTAGTTGAGGAAGGCTCAGCTGGGTGGTTCTTCTGTTGGCCTCAGCTGGGCTCACTCATGTGCTTGTCGTCAGCTGGGGGGGTCAATGGCCTCATTCATGCATCTAGTGATTGTTGGCTGTTGGTTGGGAGTCCTGTCTTATCCAGCAAGCTGTTCTCTGAGCTTGTTTACATTGTGGTGATCACAGGTTACCAAGAGCAGAAGCAAGAGTAAGTCCCACTGCACAAGTGCTTTACAAGCCTTTTTTTCTGGTAACACATGTACAAACGTTGCTTTGGCCAAAGCAAGTCACATGACTGAGAACAGAGCAAAAGAGACAGTGGCAAGGCAATGAACAAAGAAGGGGAATGATTGCTACCATTCTGCAAACAATCTGTCATGTGCAAAACAAGGCCAAGAACAAACTTCCAAAGTGATACTTCATCCTTAGATTTCCAAGATGCTGGAGCCAGAAGTCCTAATTGAGTCCCTATTTCTCCATGTTTCACACCTCAGTTTTCTTATCAGATAAATGGGGATAACATTTATTTCACAGGGTTGATCCAGAATCAACAGGGGTAAAAGTTATAAATAAATGTTGTCTATGATGGTTCCACAACTGTACAATGGGTTCACGACTTCTCAATCTTGTTGCTCATCTCCACACATAGTGTTTCTGTGAGTACAGAGGGTTCACTATTGGTGGTGGTCCATGAGGGGATTTTAGGTGTCACAGGAACACCACCTTGAATAAGATTGTCTTACGGCTGAGATTCAACTTCCTTCTGTCATTCTCTTTCAGTCCTTCCTTTTAGGAGAAGTCTCAGCTTGATGCCAATGTCTTTTCTTTTTGCTAATTATTTTATTTTTTGTAGAAAGGGGGTGTCTTGCTTTGTTGCCCAGGCTGGTCTTGAACTCCTGTCCTGAAGGGATCCTCCTACCTCAGCCTCCCGAGGTGCTGGGATTACAGGCATGAGCCATGGGATACCACCAATGCCAGCTTGTCTTTAACACCTCTCTCAAGCCATGCTAAACACCCCCCTCAGAGTTCTTGGCCCTATTTAGAATTGAATGCTTTATTTTCAGTGTTTACATTTGCTTTCTATTTATGATAGCTGATACGTTAAAAAAATAGGTACAAGCAAACATTAACAGTTTAAAAAATAATGCTAAGTATATAATAATACGTGGTTCATTCATTCTTACGTTCCACAAAGATTTGTAGAGCATCTCCTACGTGCCAGGATCATGCCAGCAGCGAACCAAGGAAGCCCCTGCCCTCGGGGAGCTTACATTCTAGGGGTGGGAGTCGGGATGGTGGTCACGGAAGGGCTGGATGTGGGGATGTGCTTCTTGCGGGGGACACAGGCCCGTCCGTGGGGCCCACCTTCTGCGCGGAGAGTGCTGAGGGGTCCCGAGTCACCTGTGGGCTGAGACCCCGGCCTCCGTTTGCCTAGAGGCCGGGCAGGGGGTCCCGGAGCCGGGGTCCCGGGGCGAAGGGCGCGGGGCGGGCCGGCAGGGCTCGGCTGCGGCCCGGGCTGTGTCTGCGGCCCCGGCGGCCGCGCCCCTCCTCCCTTTCCTCCCGCGGAGGCTGACGTGGAGTCAACAGCGCGGGCGGCCGAGGGAGGCGGCGGCGCGGCGGCTCGGAGGCGCCGGGCCCTCTCTGGGCCGCGCGGGGCCCGGGCGGCGGCGGCGCGACGCCGCGAGGAGGAGGAGGAGGCGGAGGCGGGGGTCCGTGAGGCCGGCCCGCGCATGGAGGAGGAGGCCATGAACGGCGACCGGACCGAGAGCGACTGGCATGGGCTGGTGAGCGAGGTGAGGCCGCGGCGCCGGCCAGGCGGGATGGGCCCCGGGCCCGCGCCCCCGGAGAGGCCCAGCCGGGAGGGACGAGCGGGGGGCGCGCACCCCCAGTGGCCGCGGCTGCCGCCCCCGCGCGACCCAGCCAGGTGGCCGCTCCTCCCGCACTCGGGTCTGCGCGGGCGCCACTTTCTTCCGCGCCATCTGGTGCCAGCCTTTGGGGAGGGGCCTTCCCCCCGGGTAGGGGTGAGGCTGCAGCCCTGGGATCCGGGAGGAGAAGGTGCCAAGCCCCACCTGCCTGCCCGCTCGCCACTGTTGTGGAGCCAAGCGATTGGACGCCTGGGACTGAAGCGGAAAGGTGGTGGCGTGGGGGAGAATCGGAGCCCTGGGGTGGCACCTGGGCCAGGTGGAATTCTCTGCGGCGGTGGTGGTTCGAGTTGGGGGAGTTCGGGGGTCCCCCGCAGCCGTTCACTTATTCACTAACTCAATCCAGTCAACACGTGTTTACTGCGGGCCTACCATGTGTAAGGTGGGGAGGGGCATTTATCAAAAAAGTGAAACACAGGTGCAGAAGTGATTCGATTTGTGGAAGCACACAACACCGTGTCCCCTGCCCTGCGACTCTTTTGTCATAAACATACGCCGGGGGTCCACTTTCAGGCACCTGTGCTGTTTGCTCTTTAGTCCCCGCTAAGAGTTTTGCTGACCAGGAGAAGTTGCTGGCCTCTCCAGGTGAGAGGGAATGCGGGTGTCTCCCTCTCACAGGTAAGCTGACCTGGTTTGCCACCATTTGTGCTGGTGTTACTTAGTTCCCGGTGTTACTTAGCCATACTGGGGAATTTCTCCCTTCTGAGAACCAAGCTCCAGCCCAAGGCTCCTTTTCCTTTGTATTTTTTTTTGTTTTTGTTTTTGTTTTTGTTTTTTGAGACAAAGTCTCACTCTGTCAACCAGGCTGGAGTGCAGGTTCAAGCGATTCTCATGCCTCAGCCTAGGATTACAGGTGTGTGCCACCACGCCTGGCTAATTTATGTATTTTTAGTAGAGACGGGGTTTCACCATGTTGTCCATACTGGTCTCAAATTCCTGACTTCAGGTGATCCACCTGACTCGGCCTCCCAAAGTGCTGGGATTACAGGCGTGAGCCACCGCGCCCAGCCGGGGCTTCCTTTTCTTCACTCCTGTGCACTCAAAGTGGAATGTATGGGTTTGCTCTTTTCCTTCCCTTGCGGGGTATGAGAAGGGAAACCCTCTACTGTCTCACTCCTTTCATCGTTTTCTGGGTCTCCAGGTCAGTCTGATAATAGTGCTTCATGCCCAGTGTGTGCAGAGCGCTGTGTTTCTGAAGAGGAGTGACAAGAGGTAGCTTCTGCCCTAGTTTAGTTTGCTCAGCATTGGTCTAGTAGTTGAAAGCTCTCCTGTCTGGTGTTATGATCCATTGTATTGCAGCCTGGCTCCATCTTCTCAAACTGTCAGGCTTTACGTCAAGGGACAGATCCTCTGGGGACTTTGTTTCTGGGCCCATCAAGATACTTAGTAGTCAAGGAGGCTGGAGGTAGTTCTCCTTAGAAGTCCAGTGTTAGGCCCTTAAATCGCAGCAGAATCGTCACTACTCCAGCAATTGTTTATCAGATGCCTGTTAGGAGTTAAGTACATTGTTAGGTGCTTGGGATTCAGTGATGTGTAAGACAAAGAACTCCCCTACCCTCAAAGACCTCCTGGGGCTTTCATGATATAGTATGGGAGGAAGATCATACCATAGACAGTAAGAGCGTGAGCGTGCTAAACGATGGAATGCTTTCAAGTGCTAAATGGCAGGGGATGTCCCTCAGTTGGCTGGGCTTTCCCCCACCTTGCACTGACCACATTATTGTGGGTTTCCTCACTAGGCTGTGTGCTTTGTTTGGCTCTTTATTTCAAGGGCCTATACACTGCACTCTGTATGCAGCAGGTGCTCAATAAATGCTTGTTGAATAAGTCAGTGAATCCTGAAGTAGGTCCTTCAGGAGTTTTCCTGCCCATTCCAGCAGAGGTTCTCCAGAGTAACGCCTCCTTAATTTCCACGAACGTGAGGTGGGCACATAGCCAATGGCCATGAGGGGAGTGAAAATGGGTCAAACTTACTTCCCACCTTAATAACCAATGACTGTTTGTTGAGTGCATTTGTTCACGTGAAACATTTTACATGGCTTCATACTCACAATGATGACATAGTGTAGGAATTCTTTCTTATTTTACAGATAAGGAAAGAGTGGCTCAGACAGACTAAGGAACTTGCTCAGAGCCTCACATCTGGTAAGTGGAAGAGGCAGGATTTGAATCCTGGTCTGTCTGACTCCTTGCTTGAGCCTTGCTTGTCTGAGCCTCGCTAGGCCACACTCTCTGCTGTAATCATTGCTCATCTGTCCCTATCTTCTGCTGGGTGACAGGCTCCCCAAGGAAGGGGACCATATCTGGTTCAACTTTGAGTCCCCAGCAACTGGATCAGTGTTTCTCAGAGTATGGCCTACAGATCACCTGCATCAGAGTCATTTTGGGTACCTGTGAAAAATTCAAGTTTATGTGCCTCTCCCAAATTTATTGTAATGAGTTGAATTGTGTACACCCCCACCATAGATACATCTGAGACCTAACCCCAGTAGCTGTGAATGTGACTGTATTTGGAAATAGGGCTTTTGCAGATATAATCAAGTTAAGGATCTTTTGATGGGGTCACCCTAGATTTAGGGTGGGTCCTAAATCTAATGACTGGTGTCTTCGAAGAGAAAGGACAGAGAGATTTAAGGCACAGACACACAAGGGAGCAGGCTACGGGAAGATGGAAATGCGTGAAAGAGACCATGTGAAGACAGAGGCAGAGATTAGAGTGATGCAGCCACATGCCAAGGCATGCCAGGGGTCGCTGGCAGCTCCTGGAACTGGAAGAGGCAGATTGCCCTTCAAAGTCTCCGGAATAAAACCAACTGCTGACACCTTGATCTTGGACTTCTGGCCTCTATCAATCACTGTGAGCAAATACTCTTGTTGTTTTAAGCCAGCCCATTTGTGATCATTTGTTACAGCAGTATATTAGTCCGTTTTCATGCTGCTGATAAAGACGTACCCCAGACTGGACGATTTACAAAAGAAAGAGAGGTTTAATAGGCTTATGGTTCCGCGTGGCTGGGGTGGCTTCACCGTCATGGTGGAAGGCAAGGAGGAGCAAGTCACGTCTTACGTGGTTGGCAGCAGGCGAAGAGGGAGGTTGTGCAGGGGAACTCCTCTTTATAAAACCGTCAGATCTCTTAAGACTTATTCACAATCACAAGAACATTATGGAGGAACTGCCCCCATGATTCAATTATCTCTCATCAGTTCCTTCCCAAAACACGTGGGAGTTACGGGAGTACAATTCAAGGTGAGAGTTGGGTGGGGACATAGAGCCAAACCATAACAAGCAGCCACAGGAAACCACAGTGGATAAGCTTAGAGGGAATTTACTAGGAAGAGGCAAGTAAGAACCCTCCCCTAGAGCCTCACTGGGGAACATGGCCCTGCCAAGACCTTAATTTTGGACTTTTAACCTCCAGGATTGTGCAACAGTTGAATTCTGTTGTTTGAAGTTCCCCAGTCTGTGATAATACTGCTAAAAAGTGCCTGGGGATGCAGCCCCCTGACTTGCCTTTCTTACAAGCCGAGCTACCCAGGTGATTCCCCTACCCAGTCACATTTGACTGGCAGGGTTTCCATGGGTGTGACTGGGTCCAGTACCAGCCAAGTAGGAATCAGGGAAGAGTGTGCTCAGCAGCTGTGGTGTTACACAGTGATTTGGGGACCTGACAGAAGAACTTGAGGAAGATATCACTGCACAGCTAATCTGGACCACATGGGATTTTTGTGGGCTTGCATCTATTTCTGCAGAAGTCCTGGGTGCTGTGTCCCACTCTGCATCCTCTCTCCATCACCCTTCCTGCCCAGAGCGCTGTCCTCTCTTTTAATCAGTTTGCTTCCTCCAGTTGCCTCTAGGAAGCTGTTTTCATTTAATACGATCCTACAGAGATCAGTTTTATTTTCATATTCTTGGTATAATAAGCTGAAATTTCAGCCTTCTCTCAGGCCCTGAAGTAAACACACCCATGCGTGTGAAAGAAGCATGGCCAGTGTTGTGTTTTGGAAATTAAATGTCTGGGGAGGGGCAGATGTTCTCATCACCACCTGAGGTGAGCTTTCAAAATTGGAGATATCTCAAAGTGCAACCATGCAGGCAATCAATAACTTTTTATTTCCAAGATAAAAATCCTGGTCATCGCTCAGCCCATCACTCTATGATAAACAATACATAATTTCATTTCACTAGTTGAATTTTGATTAATTAGATAACAATCAATCTCCTATTCTTTGAGCATGTTGTATGCAGGGGTCAGGAGGCTGAAGAAAGTTAACAGTGGGCCTCTGCCCAAAGTAAAGATGATTTTTTGTTTTTGTTGTTGTTGTTTTAGAGATGAGGTCTCACTCTGTTGCCCAGGCTGGAGTGCGGTGGTGTGATCCTGGCTTACTTCAGCCTCCATCTCCTTCTTCATTTACCCAAAAGTAGCATAGATGTGGTGCAGACAGCCAAAGGGCCAGAGGACACCTGAGGGGGGATGAGGGAAGACACCCCAGTGACCTAGAGTGACCAAGGGCGAGACACTAGACTGAATTAGGAGAGTGTGAGTAGGCAAAACAGCTCACCCCAGCACCCCAGCCAAGACTTAGCCTTAGTCTTAGTATTTCATAAGTCCCCCTAGAATTTAAATACAAATACTCCTGCTTCAACCTCCTGAGTAGCTGGGATTACAGGCACATGCCGCCATGCTCAACCAATTTTTTTTTTTTAGAGATGGGGTTTTGATGGCAGATCTTGAGCTCCTGGCCTCAAGGAATCCTCCTGCCTCAGCCTCCCAAAGTGCTGAGATTATAGGCATGAGCCACTGTGTCTGGCCTAGCCACTGATATTTGGAAAGGAGAGGTTGAGTAGGTGTAGAGACGAGCTCTGTGGTTAATTAAGGTAAAGATCCAGCTTTGAGTTTCAGTCTTTGACTCAGACTCCAAAGGTAGTAAGAGACGTGAGGGTACATCTTGACCCTGCTTCTTTCTTTATACAAAAGATCAAAAACCCAAACCAAAGTGGATAAGCTTAGAGGGAATTTACTGCCTGATGTTGTAGGTTTTATTTTGTCCCCAAGCGGATGTGTTCAAGTCCTAACACCCTCCCCTCAACTGCCACCACACAAACACCTGTGAATGTGACCTCATTTGGAAGTAGGGTCTTTGCAGATATAACCAATTTATGATGAAGTCATCTTGGGTGGGCTCTAACCCAGTGACCTGGTGTCATTATCAGAAGAGGCAAATTTGGACACGGAGATGCACAAAGGGAAGACAATGTGAAGACACAGATGGAAGAAGGCATGGGACAACAGAGGCAGAAACTGGAGTTATGCAGCTGCAAGCCAAAGAAAGCCAAAGATTGCTGGCAACCACCAGAAACTAGGAAGAGGCAAGGAAGAACCCACCCCTAGAGCCTCACTGTGGAACACGGCCCTGCCAAGACCTTAATTTTGGACGTTTAACCTCCAGGATTGTGCAACAGTTGAATTCTGTTGTTTGAAGTCCCCCAGTCTGTGATGATTTGTTATGGCAGCCCCAGGAAGTGAATATAACTAACATGACTAGTAATTCCATGCTAGGGCTGGCTTTTGACCGGTTCCACACTTCCTATATTCATTAGGAAGTGAATATAACTAACGTGACTAGTAATTCCGTGCTGGGGCTGGCTTTTGACTGGTTCAACACTCAGACGGTTTCTCTCCATCTTTGAGTCTGCTTGCTGCCTGGCTTTAGTCTCAGCCTCTCATCCTCTCAACTTCAAGTCCAGAGGGGAAGGCGAGACCCTTCTCTAGCCGATCCCGTGAAACCCTGGGAAGCTCCATTGAAAGCCACTTAGATCACTCACCTATCCTGCAGAAATCTCTCAGGCGGGTAGTGATCTGATTGTTTTAGGCCCAGAGTTGTGCATGGCACCCTGCCCCAGGACACACGGACTATGAGTGGAGCTAGGGTAGATCCCCAAGTAAAATTGGGGGGCTGTTTTCCAGAGGAGGGAGAATGGGTGTTGAGGGAATGACTGCACCATACAACTTCTCTGAGCCTCATTTTTTTCGGCTTTAAATAGGGTAATAAAAGTACCTACCTCCTAGTGCTCCTAATTGTGAGGATCAAATGAAATAATTACGCTTGTTAGTGTGTAGACCTCTGCCGGGCAATGCAGCAGTGGAACACGGAGCGTGAACCTCACGACAGAAACTCTGGTGTGTGAAAACTGTATTTTGCTATAATGCCTTCATTTTGATTACAAGTTTTTGTGGTTTGAGTAGCGGAAATGTAATCTGCATATGAAGCCACACCACTCCCTTTTCTTGAATTTGTATTTAAATTCTAGGGGACTTATGAAATACTAAGACTAAGGCTAAGTCTTGGCTGGGGTGCTGGGGTGAGCTGTTTTGCCTACTCACACTCTCCTAATTCAGTCTAGTGTCTCGCCCTTGGTCACTCTAGGTCACTGTTATGTCTTCCCTCATCCCCCCTCAGGTGTCCTCTGGCCCTTTGGCTGTGTGCACCACAACCATGCTACTTTTGGGTAAAGGAAGAACAGTTTGATGAACTGCTTTTCACTGATCTGGGCATGGTGAACATTGCTGTCTTGGCCAAGGTGGGGCAAGGTTTATTCATTTTTAAAATTTGGCTGGGCACGGTGGCTCAGGCCTGTAATCTCAGCACTTTGGGAGGCCAAGGCAGGCATATCACCTGAAGTCAGGAGTTCGAGACTAGCCTGGCCAGCATGGTGAAACCCTGTCTCTACTAAAAATACAAAAGTTAGCTGGGTGTGGTGGCATGTGCCTATAATCCCAGCTATACAGGAGACTGAGACAGGAGAATTGCTTGAACCCAGGAGGCGGAGGCTGCAGTGAGCTGAGATCGTGTCACTGCACTCCAGCCTGGGTGACAACAGTTAAACTCTGTACCTCACCCCCCCCCCCCAAGTAAATAAATAAATAAATAAATAGAATTTGTTCTGCTGCCCCTGAGTTACTCTAGGGCTAAATTATTATGCTGCTCTCAAATCACTCTGGGGCTTATGGGAAACTATTGTGCACACACATGTTACAACACCAAGCTGGGTCCAGGGAATTGGAGATTATTTTCTACTTCCTAAGAAATAAGAGTGTGTTTGTTAGGGTAAAGTCTAAGCCACTGTGAGAAAGATGCCTGCCTCCAAAATAGAGTGGTTTAAGGTAGACATTTGTGTCTCTTTCATGCGACAGTGTGGTACTCCAGGCCTAGAGGGCAGCCCTGCTCCGTGAGTCATCTTGGATTTCAGGTTTCTTCTATCGTGTTTCTCCACCATTAGGGTCCTCATCTGTGTGGCTTAAGCTTGTTGCTGCCACATTTGTGTCCCAGCGCATAGGAATGGGGAAAGAGAGAAGAGGGAAGTCCAGAGCAGGGGGCTTCTCTTTCATAAGGGATGAATGGAGAGCTGCACATATCACATCTGCTCATATCCCATTGGTCTGAGTATAGTCATATGGCCACTCCTAGCTATAAGGGAGGCTGTAAATGTAGTCTTTAGCAGGATGTGCTCAAGTTAAATTTGGGAGGGTCCTATTAAGAAATAAGAGTAGGCCGGGTGCAGTGGCTCATGCTTGCAATGCCAGCACTTTGGGAGGCCAAGGCAGGTGGATCACCTGAGGTCAGGAGTTGGAGACCAGCCTGGCCAACATGACAAAACCCTGACTCTACTAAAAATACAAAAATTAGCCAGGCGTGGTGGCATGCACCTGTAGTTCCAGCTACCCAGGAGGCTGAGGCAGGAGAATCACTTAAACCTGGGAGGCAGTGGTTGCAGTGAGCTGAGATCACACCATTGCACTCCAGCCTGGGCAACAAGAGCAAAACTCTGTCTCAAAAAGAAGAAAGAAGTAGAGTATATAGGACATGAAATAGATAAGTTATCAAGAAAAAAATGAATACGTTGGCATTATCAAAATTAAAAAGTCATTTTCTTCAGAGGACTCTGTTAAAACCGTAAAGAGTCACAGACTGGGAGAAAATATGTGCAGAACAGATACCTTGTATCCAGAATATATGAAGAACTCTCAATACTCAATAAGAACAAAATAAACAACCTGAATTTTTTAATAGACAAAAGGAGTAAATAAACCCTGCACTGAAGAAGAGATATAGATGGCAAATAAGCATATGAGCAGAGGCTCAGCATCCTTAGGTATCAGGGAAATGTAAATGGAAACCACAGTGAGATAGCACAACATACCTATTAGAATGGAAAAGCAACAAGTCACAAAAATCATCATCCAAAGGCTGACAGGGACTCAGAGCAACTGGAAGTCTCATGCATTGCTGGAGGGGAATGTAAAATCGTACAGTCACTTCTGTAACTCTTTTAAAAAAACTGAAAAATACTGAGTTTACTGAGCTATAAAAGTTTTGCAGTTTTTTTATGAAGTCAAACATACGCTTAACCAAACAACCCAGCAGTCCTTCTCCTAGGTAAGATTGAAGAGAAATGAGCACACATGTCCACACCTGTCTACACTCTATGTATGTAACTCAAACAGTGTACAACTAAATAACTTTCTTTTTTAAAAAAAAAAAAAATATTTTAGCAGCAGAGGTACTGCTCCTTGTGGAGCAGGGCTTCCCCACAGGCACTGTGCCCAGAGCAGCCGCAACCAAGTAACTCATTTGGGGGAAGTGGGATACAGGGTACAGGGTACATGGTACAGGATAAAAGCTGATGGTTTTAACATTTGTGATAAGTGACTATTTTGTACTCATGAATTAATGCTATCTCTTTTTAAAAACACCTTTATTAGAGTATAATTAATATATAAAAATGTACACATATTTTAGGTATACAATTTGATGAGTTTGAATGTGTCCATACACTGGCATAACCAACACCACAGTCAAGGTATACATGAAATTCTTGAAAAGTAAAAACTAAAAAGACAGAAAACTGATCAATGATTGCCAAAGCCTGAAGGTACAGTAAGGAAACTGGCTGCAGAGAAATGTGAGGGAATCTTTTGGATTTATGGATATTCTCTATGTCTTGATTGTGGTGATGGTTACCTGACTATGTAAGCTTGTTGAAATTCATGGAACCTTACACCTAAAAGGGCTAAAATTTTCTCTAAATTGTACCTCTGTAAACTCAGTATTTTTCAAGAGTTGGTGAATGGATATTCAAGACAGTTAGCCATTGCTGCAGAGAGCTTTACTCCTTACCTCTCCAATTCCTGAGCTGATCAGGTTTCCACCAAAACTAGCTGTGTCCCCCAAACCTCAGCCCCGAGTCCTTGCTCTGCCCTCCCGACCCGAGGCTGATTGGGCCAAGCTCAGTGTTCCTTCTTGGAAACTGATAACCAAGCTCTCCTTTGCACTCTGATTCTGCCCTTTTCTCCACTTGGAAGGTCCTTTCTAGTCTTGTGAAGAGTCATGGTCAAGGGTACCACTGTAGAGACTCCACTGTGCCCTCATATCTTCAGGAGCAGGCCCTCAAAATGGAAAAGCCAGTCAGCTGTCACCTGTGTTCTACTGGGCTATGCCTTTCTTGGACGTAAAGGCAGACTGTCTGGCTTCTTAAAAACGGAGAGGGATATGTGGGGGAGAATTAGGGTAGGGGTTGCAGGAAATGGAGGCAAGGTGGGAAGACAGGCTGTCAGTTAAAAAAATATGCTTGCTTTCTTTTTTCTTTTCTGACACAGATCTCACTCTGTCATCCAGGCTGGAGTGCAATGGCACAGTCTCGGCTCACTGCAACCTCCGCTTCCCGGGCTCAAGTGATTCTCCAGTCCCTCCTGAGTAGTGAGGCTGCAGGCGTGAGCCACCAATGCTTGGCTAATTTTTGTATTTTTTGGAGAGACAGGGTTTCACCATGTTGCCCAGGCCAGTCTTATATTCCTGAGCTCAAAGCGGTCCGTCGGTCTCAGCCTCCCAAACTGCCGGCATTACAGGTGTGAGCCACCCCGCCTGACTTAAAATATTCTTATTAGCTGGTACTTTAAGATGAAAACACCATGCACGATAGTGGACAGTAGATCTTAGACACTAATGTAGGCAGTTGGTGAGGCTTGATGAAGTGGGGAACAGCTTCTTAGAAGTTGAGTTTGGACTGAGCCCCTCCCCTTTGGCTGAAGAGGGCGAGGGAGATTATGAGCAGGCATGAGCACTGGGCCAAGTTGGCCTTTGCAGGGATTCTCCAGATAAAGGCAGAGATCACTGGGTTGAAGTACAGCAGAAAATGAGATTGGATAACCAGGGAGGACCAGATGGTGAATGACTTCAAAAGCCAGGCAGCAGGATGTGCCCTGACGTAGCTGGTAACGGGGAGGCACTGAATGCTTTTTTTAGCGGGAGTACAAATTGAGGAAAATACTTGGGATAAGTTTGTTTCTATTGAACTCAACAGTTATTAAGTCTGTATTGTCTGCAAGGTACTATGCCAGGCCGTTATGATATAAAAACTAATTTGGTGACTCTGCCAGGAATCAGGGAAGGACAAGTTTGGAAGTGATACCAGTAATCTAGCCTTTTCTGCTGCCATCAGCATTCTCAATTATTCCCATTGCACCACTTATCATGTGGTTTTCAACCTAACTCTTGGCTTATCTATCTCTTCACTGGACCCAAAAGATCTGGAACTCTTTGAGAATAGGGACCATATGTTATTAATGTATAACCTTAGCAGTTAGCACTGTACCTTGCCCATTGCAAGTGCTCAATACATGTAGAATATATGAATGTTTGGATGTTTGAATGAATGAGGTGTGAAGAGGTTACAGCATTGGTGGGAACAGAGAAAAAGGGGTGGCTATGGGAAACATCCTAAAGGAAGACCCCTACAGCAAGTCATGGCTAGCAGGATTGGGGAGATGGAATAGAATGAGTCCAAGGTGGCCCTTGCTGCATGGCTGGAGGGAGGTCAGGGGAAGTGAGTCTGGTGAGAAGAGCATGGGTACTGTTCAGAACTGTGCATCGTTCAGAGTTTCCTGGCAGTATTTGAGCTCTTGGGAAGCAAGCTTAGTGCTTACTGGGAACATTTTTGATGAGCAGCTATCTTCATAGTGGCAGGCTAATTTCAGAGTAAGTTTATTAAAATTAGTGTGTGGGGGAAAGTGAGCTCAACTGCTATTTTTAACTGATGGGATTCATGTTCTCTCTTGTGTGGGGAAATTCGCATATGTGCTCCTAAAATTGACAATTTCTACTCTTATTATGTTAAAAAATTAATATAGTGAGTTTCACATTGAATAAAATACATTGGCTGAAGATGAGAAGAGGACTTTGGCTAGTCCCTGAATGAAAATGACCAGAGTGAATGACATTTCTTACTCACTGTCTGGTTTTCCACCAATAAAACCATCCTGGGGCTTTGGTAACTCCTGGCAGAGAACTTGCTTAGATTGAGAGTCTGCACCTCTCTGTGGCCCATCAGGCAAAATGGTTCCCAAAGAACACAAACCTTTGGTTGATTTTTACTTTGAAGTCTTTCCACTTTCACCTCTTCTGGTCCACTCTCTTTTTATTATCTGAAGCTATTTCATTGCAACAAACACCCTAATATCCTCTGTACAGCTACCCAATTAAACCACCTTTAAGAAAGAACATTTTTCACAAGGTCCTCTTACTCAGAACCCTTCAGTGGTGGCTCCGCATCGCCTGGTGTTTGAGCCTCCTCATGCTGGCCTTGACCTGTCTTTCTGCCTCTGTCTCACTGCTCCCCGCAGAAGTTGGCTGCTTCAGCCAAAATGATCTGCCATGCATTCTGGCTGCCACTTCATCCATCTCACACCCTGACCTCATATAGGTGGCCCTCTCAATTCTCCTCTGACCACAGCCTTCACCAGTCCAAATCCCTCCTAAAACCCTCCATGACTCCAGTCTTGGAAGTGAGCTCTTTGTCCTGTTGTCTTATGTGCTTTGCCTTAACACTCACATGCTACCTAAGAAAGAAAGGAACCTTCTCTCTGTGTAGATATTAACTCCTATATAAGTTGATGAGCTCCTTAGAGAAAGGACTGTGACCACCCGTGTTGGGGCAGGAGCCATGAATTCTGGAATGATGAGGCATCAGGCAGTAGTTCAGGTGGTACAGGAGAGGGGGCACTGATACAGAATAGAGAACCAACCTCGTTCGGGCCCATTTACAGAGCCTCTGCTTTGATCTCACATCATCATTTAGGGAAAGCAGGTCATGGATGTGCCTGCCCACCTATAGCTTTATTAATGGCAGGCACAAAGGTAGGGGTCAGTGCTATCAGGGAGATCCACCATTGTACTGGGTTGGCTGTTTGATGTGAAGGAAGAGTGAAGGACAGCCCTCAAATGTTGGTAGGACAGGACGTCTAGCAGAGGAGAGGGTCAGCATTCAGTGTGCCAGTTATATACTGATCATTGCTAAAAGCCTTCTGCATATGACAATTGCCTTCTAGGAGTTTACAGTCCAGTGGTGATAGAGAATGGGGATGAGGCCACTACCTTATGGTGTGCATTGTGATAAGGGTTCTTCAGGTTAAGGGGAAGCTAATTCAGACTGGAGGATTGAGGAGGGTTCTTTTTTTTTTTAATTGCATTTTAGGTTTTGGGGTACATGTGAAGAACATTCAAGATTGTTGCATAGGTACACACATGGCAGTGTGATTTGCTGCCTTCCTCTCCATCACCTATATCTGGCATTTCTCTCCATGCTATCTCTCCCCAACTCCCCACCCCACGCTGTGCCTCCCCTATTTCCCCCTGACAGACCCCAGTGTGTGATGCTCCCCTTCCTGTGTCCATGTGTTCTCATTGTTCAACACCCACCTATGAGTGAGAACATGCAGTATTTGATTTTCTGTTCTAGTGTCAGTTTGCTGAGAATGATGGTTTCCAGGTTCATCCATGTCCCTACAAAGGACACGAACTCATCGTTTTTGATGGCTGCATAATATTCCATGGTGTATATGTGCCACATTTTCCCTGTCCAGTCTATCATCGATGGGCGTTTGGGTTGGTTCCAGGTCTTTGCTATTGTAAACAATGCCACAATGAACATTCGTGTGCATGTGTCCTTATAGTAGAACGATTTATAATCCTTTGGATATATACCCAGTAATGGGATTGCTGGGTCAAATGGAATTTCTCTTTCTAGCTCCTTGAGGAATCGCCACACTGTCTTCCACAATGGTTGAACTAATTTACACTCCCACCAACAGTGTAAAAGTGTTCCTATTTCTCCACATCCTCTCCAGCATCTGTTGTCTCCAGATTTTTTAATGATTGCTATTCTAACTGGCGTGAGATGGTATCTCAATGTAGTTTTGATTTGCATTTCTCCCAAGTGTTAGCTTTGATGACAAAAACAATGCTAGAGGGGAGTGAGAGAACCAGGTTGAACCCACATGGACCAGCTTTGATGCTAAAGCTACATAGGCAGCCAAGTCAGCCAAGTCAATGCACACACAGAGAAAATGGAAAAAGACCAGAAAAGCAGGAGGCAGAAACAAAAACATGCAGGAGAGGGTGATTGTGTTCCATGATCTTGGCTCAGTGCTCCAGGGTTCCTAATGTTTCAGCAAAAAGAAAATCACTGTAATGAAATGTAATGAGACCCTTTGACACTGAGGAAGTGACAGCTCAGGCCTGGCCTTCTACCACACACCTATAATCTGTGACTTGCAACAGAACGCTTCCCAAAGAGCACGGCCCTCCCTGAGCAAAACGGCTAGGGCCTGCGCTCTGGAACGGGACACACATGGTGCTAATCCTTGTAAAACCAGCTGAAGAACCATTTTCCTCCTGAGAATTTTCTTCTGTTCACTGCTAATTTTGGCTACTTTAGTTGCTTTGTTTCTCCTCCACTTAAGTAAATATTCCTCAAGTTGATGTGCCAAACCTTTCTTTAGGAATAACAGAAGGTTTAACACATGTATGCTCATAGGGGCAGTGCTTTCGCAGGTTACTGACAGCTTCATAAACATCATTTCTGTTTCTCTTCAAGACAAGCTAAGGCAGAAGGTAAGGCAGGCATTATGATGTCCATTTCACAGATGCGGAAGGTGAGGCTCTGAGAGGTTAAAAGGTGATCTGATCCAAGTTCTAAAGCCAGTAGCTGGAAGAAGCAGGAGTGAAGTCCAAGCATCCTGATGAAGCTAGGTCCACTGCCTTCTGCTCTAGAGGGCTTCATCTCCAGTAGAGGAAAAGAAGTGAGTGGTTGGAAAAACTAATGGACAAAGAGCCTCAGATTTAATGCTCTTTGGAGTCACATGGTAAAACAGCAAGTGTTTGGCCTGTGATTCTGCCACGTTTACCACCTGTGACCCTGGGGTAAATAATGGCATCTTTAAGCATTTGTTTTCGAAAGACAGAAACGATGATAATTATCTGATTGGGCTCCACGAGAAGAAAACAGGCTGGTACATGATGCAGAAAAGTATGTCTGCCACATCGTCTGAACCCAATAGCCCACATGTTACTGCAGATGATGGCAGCTGTTTGGCTGTGTGAGCCCAAATGCCACAAGTGGGCATGTTTAAAGTGGCTGTGATTCCTACATATGCCTCCTGAGGAACCATTAACATCCCTAAAGATTGTCATAGTGCTTCGATGGCAGGTGTCCCCCAAAGTCTAAGTGTCCTGTGGAGCCCTGGGGTAGCACACTCACAGCTTTTCCAGTGGGGCCGCCTCCGAGCCAGATACCAGCATTGTAGACAAAGCATTTGAGAAGCTGGATCAATAGTGAAGGTGGCCAGTTTTCATCCCAGTTTGCCCAGGACTTTCTCAGTTTCAGCAAGAACAATCCTGTGCCCCTGGGCACACTGAGACAGCTGGTCACCCTCTCAATCATAGAGACTGGGCTGGTGACAAAATTTAAAACCTAGAAACCTATTTCTTATAAGCTATTCCTTAATAGAAAACAATACAAAAACCTTGGAGCACTGCAACTTCATGTTCTAAACCAATGGTTCTCAGAGTATGGTCCCCAAACCAGGCCAGCAGCATCAGCATCACATGAGAACTTCTTAGAAAAACAAATTTGGGACACTGTTCACACCTCACGAGTCAGAAACTGTGGGGATGAGGCCTAGAAATCTGGATTGGAACAAGCTTTCTGGGTGTTTCTGACGCTTGTGTAAGTTCAAGAACCACTGGTCCAGACCATAAGTAGAGGTCAGACTAGATGCCAAGGAGAGTTAAAACAGTGCAAATGCACAAGAGAAAACTTTCTTCCTTTGTCATGATCACCTCCATTTCTGATTGCTCAAACTGAACAGGGGAAATATAACGAGAGCACTTCCTGCTCCCTTGTTCCACGGGAATCCAGTATGGCTGGAAACAATCAAGGGTCAAGTATCTCCATAAAGTAACATACTGACAAGAATGGCATCTTTAGGGGCAAGCCAAGCATATCATTTCACTTGTGGCCACATGTGAATGCTAGCTATGCACGTGTTCCCAAAAGCAAAGGGCAGACAAAGAGGGACGCCACCCAGCCTCCCAACGCCAGTCTCCCTTCCTCTACACAGCTGGTGCTCTGGGGCTGGACTCCAGTAATAACAGCCTCCTGGGGAGATGAAAGCCCTGGCAAGCACAGTTTATCCTGGTGAATGTATGCTTTAGCTTTGTGTCTATCTACACATATGCATACCCTGCAGTATTTATAGATGGTATACATGTGAGGTGGCACTGGAGACAAGTCCTAGAATGGGTGGGCAACACCGATGAGGTTGGAATCAAGATCTTTTCAATGAAAACTTGGTTTTCCCGAACTGTCCTCCACCCCTGTGTGGTCCAAACACACACTCAGGTGTTTCAGGAAGAACACCCTCCTCCCTCCCTGCAAATAGGGTCAGCAGTCTTTCTTCTGTTTCCAGAAAGAGTTGACTATTTTGTGGTGGCTTCTTTCATCTCTGGGGACTTTGCTTATTAGAAAAATACACAGAATTGCTGATTTCCGAGTAAGGAAATGCGATGGCTGGGAGATGAGCTGAGTCAGGACTGCTGATTTAAGTCAAGCCTACAAAGTTGGGATTGAGGTGGAAAAGCAATCAGTGCAGCACAGCCCACTCTGAGAAGGGCAGGCACGGGTGCCTCCAGGCCCCAGCTCCCACGCGTGCGCGACCCTGGACAGAGGGCAGCAGAAGGAGGAGGTGCCGCTCTGTGGAACACTGGGGCCTGGTTTCCTTTTTTTTTTTTTTTTTTTTTTTTTTGTGGGGGCACATATTTCCTCAGGAAGGAGCAGATAAGTTCCTCCTTCGGCTTGTGAACACTTTCTTGTCACCTGGCCAAATGAAATTCCAAGAGTATTCTGAATAGCCAGTGCCACTTCACAGCAGACATTGACAAGCCATAGTCATGGGGTGTTAAAAACTTCCAGTCTCCATTTTCATGCACAGCTGAATGGGCAGCTCAGACCTTTAGAAAAGTCATGAACAAATAGGCCCTCGTAGTCTCTGTCTACTTGACGAGATCTCTTAGTGTCCACGTGTGATTGAGCAGGACGTGCCCAGGCTGTGTGGAGTGAGGGATGCCAGAGCCACGTGGTGTAGCCTTCTGTCCCCGGGGTAGGCATTGGTCAGAGGGGAGACACAAGACAGAGAAGACGACTGCACATCAGGCTGGGGAAATGAGCCTGAGGGTTTATGTTTTGAGAATGCAAAGAAAAAAAGAAAATGAAAGAAGATGGGGGTAGGGAGAGAGAACAGCTGGGTGAGGGGCAGAGGGACGTACAGGAGACAGGGCCTGGGACAGTCAAGAGGGGTCTCTAGGAGGGCCTAACTGTGGAGGTGGCTGAAGCGGCCAGAGGGGAGGCTGGAGCCAGCCCAGCCTAACAAATTACTAGAGTGGTAGGGGTTTAAGAGAATACATGTTAATCCCCTTACAGTTCCGGGTGTGGGCATGGTTGGCTGTCTCTGGAGGCTCCCTGGTGGAACCTGTTCCCTTGCCTTGTCCAGCTTCTAGAGGCACCTGCACCCCTCAGCTCGCAGCCCCTTCCTCACATCACCCTGACCCAGCTTTGTCCTCACTGCTCCTTTTCGGACTCTGACCCTCCTGCCTTCCTCTTACAAGGATCTTGTGGTTATCATTAGGGCTCCCTGGAAAATCCAGGACCATCTCCACACCCTTCCTTCGATCCCATTTGCAAAGTCTCTTCATTATCACGAAAGGTGACATAGCCACGTGTTCTAGCATTAGCATGGGGACTTTCTTGGGGACTTTCATGGAGGCACATACACTTCTCCTGTGTGCCACAGAGATTAGGATGGCAGCATGCCCTCTGCTGTGACTCCTCCCTGGCACAGCTGAGGGGCACATAATACCTTCCTATGCAGAGGCAGCTGGCTTAAGCCCTGGGGCTCTGCATCTCACCCGCGCTCTCCAGGCACAGGTGGGGACAGCAGCAGCTCACACATGCAGAATGTGAACATTCTGCAAAAGTGAGATATTTTTGCATTCTTTTTCTACAAAAGAACCCCCTCCACACACACTGAGCTGTATGAGCTCCCACAGAAGTTGGATCTGTCCCTGCTTACTCATTTCATCCATCTAGTCAAAGTGCAGGGAAGGGAATATTTCTTTAAGGAAAAGTCTTCATGCTTCTTCTAATTTATCCATATAGGAGAATTTTTAAAAGTATTATTATACTTAAGAAAACTCACTTTTATTACTCTGCAAAAGTTTTTTTTTACTCTGGACTTGAAAATATGCGTATGGGGAAAAATCTGCAATCCTTTAATTCCATTTTCATATAGTCACAAAATCATCAGAAGAAAATGGAATTTTCTGTTCAGATTAAATAGAACTCCTCAGTACCACTGAAAGCAGGGGGGAAGGGAGAGCCTGGGGAAAATTTCATAGACTCTGAATTACTAGCTTCTGCAAATCATTAGTTTCTCCCTTGGGAGAAAAGCAGATCTACGGTCTTCTGGTTCCTAGGCACTCTCAACAGGGTCAGGAGCTGCACGGTCACATTTTAAATTCTCGTGGGCAGCTAAAAAAGGATGAACCAAAGCCTGCCTGGGTATTGGGACACTGATTTGAGAAGAAAGATGGCAACGTGGGACAATAGCATCTGATTTTGATGTCTTTTATCTAGTGATGTCCTATATGGTAACAAGAGAGAAGACTGCAGGTGCCAGCACACCTCGCACGGTCCTTCCTCGGGCCCGGCACAGGGACTCAAGGCTGAGTAGCCCACCTTTACCAAGAATAGGAATGCCTGATGCTCAAAGGCCATCCTAGCCCCCATTCTGGAAATCCGAGACCCTAACTGTACTTTAAAAGATAATTGACAAACAAGTGGCAGGAGTCAAGGAGAAGCGTCAGTTATCCCTTTCCTATTCATAAATCATAACAGCGAGGTGCAAAATTACAGGAAGCGGGCTCAGGCTGGTGATGCCGCCAGGGTAACAAACCAGGGACTCTTTAAAAGTCTGGGTTCAGGAAGCTTTAGGTAGTCAAATAGAGACTGATTATAATGACCAGAGACCCACCCCTCACCATATTTACAGTGCATGCCTTTGCTAAACCCACTTTCCCTCCTTAATTTCTTCCTGTCTCCCTGCCTCTCCCTCCCTTCCCTTAGTGTGGAGTCCATCAATCTGTCCAAAGGGATAGACTATAGTTGTATTAAGCTTTCCATTTATAATTAACCAACTGACCCCAATTCTACACATAAATGGCACTTATTTTAAAAATACACGCTACCTTCCTTTCATTGTTCAGTTTCATCACTTACATAATGTTTTCTTCCCATAGAGAATAAAATAATGATCAAAGTTCTGTCCTTCACCCCAGTGTCTCCACAGTGTGTCTTTCCACCCTGGTTAAACACTGACTGCTTACATGTTTTCAGAGCACACGACCCGCATCTATTCTGACACTCTCCCATTCATCCACAGAGCAACTCCATTCCTTAATTAGGCAGGGTTTGAGCTTAGAGACAAGTTTATACAATTGAAAAGGTGCATATTAAAAAAAAAAAAGAGAGAGGCATATTCAAATTTTTGAGAGAGTAGTATCCTGGTCTGCGATGAAAAAATTAAACATAATTTGTTACATTTTATTTTCTAATATTAATCCATTAAATCTAAGGTCACTGGGGCAGAGGTCTTATTATTTTCAAATGATATATAAATATTTATTATAAGTAATACATTTATTTATAAATTCTTCCTTTCCATGCCTCTATCAATATGTCTTCTATTTCTGTAAGTTTAAAGTAAGTTCCTTCCAACTAATTATTTTTGTTTACTGATGACAGATATGACAATTTTATTTGGAGTGAAACATGTTCTGATTCAAAGAGTAGTTTTTCCAACGTAGCTGAAAGCTGATTCACAACACAGGAGTTTGGCTCTTACAGGCAGACATGATGTTATAAAATGTCAAATGGCCAACATTTTTGAGATGGGGGTGTGAGAGATTCTTCTCAAATGATGTATCTTTCTCTTGGGTATTATTGAACTTGAAACTGGAATGCCCCCTTTAAGACATGGAAGATTTGGAAGAAAGGTGCCACAACGCCACACAGTCAGAGCTGGCGGTTTTCTCAGCAATGCCTGATGCAAGCTTGAGTTTTGACAGCAGTAGCTGGACTCTGACTCTTCGTAAAGGTGCAGCTTAACTCAGGCACTGCCGGAGAGCCTTAGAGAGAATGACAGATATTTAGAGTGGCAGGAATGCCTGGTATGGCTCCTTGGTTTGAGTTAGAGCAGAGGTAAAACAGCACACTCTTTAGTCAGTGCAGAGCCTGGCCTAAAACATGAGAGACTGTACTCTGTTCTCTCATCCAGAGTCTTGATCAAAAATACTCTTTGCCCATTCAAGAGCTTGATGTACAGAACCCTTCTCTAATAGCATGGATCCTGGCTCTGTTTTATAATTTCACTATATGTGTATGGGGAGGGCAGAGAAAGTAGCACTAAAAAGATCCACATTTGCTATGACTAAAGTTCATTCCTTAGGGAAGACAAAAGAGATGCCTTGGAGAGAAGCCACCACGTGAGTTATCCCTCTGTGGGTCCCCCAGCCTTGGTAGCAAGGGTAGCTGATAAGGGTACTGCCCACCTGTGGGGAAGACTGGGGAGGCTGTGAGAGCTTCAGCGGGAAGGTTTCTGCAGCGTTTCAGGCTGATGCACTTAAGCCATCAGCACTCAGGGTCTTGGAGCTCAGGACATTGGATAGCAGATAATGTCTACCTCACTGCTCTTCTGGTGACCCTAACCTCAATCTGGGGAAATCACTTCTCTATGAAAGATAACTTCAGCTCTGTGACAGCTCCACCCCAACCCTCGCTACGAGGAGGGCCAATAAATTGTGTTGACTTATGATTGCTAGGTTTTGTATCCCAGATTGCTATCCGCCAGGATTTCCTAAGCTGCTGGACTAGAGCCCATGTGTGCAGAGACAAGCTGAAGTGCCGAACAAAACACATGCCCTGAGCTGCAGCTGCAGCAGCACCTTTTGGGGGAAGGAAGCTGAAGATCTTTTTTTTTTTTTTTTGAGATGGAGTTTTACTCTGTTTATTAGGCTGGAGTGCAATGGCATGATCTTGGCTCACCGCAACCTCCACCTCACTGGTTCAAGCAGATTCTCCTGCCTCAGCCTCCTGAGTAGCTGGGATTACAGGCATGCAACACCACCACGCCAGGCTAATTTTTTGTATTTTTAGTAGAAATGGGGGTTTCTACATGTTAGTCAGGCTGGTCTCGAACTCCCGACCTCAGGTGATCTGCTGCCTCGGCCTCCCAAAGTGCTGAGCCGCCGCACCTGGCCTGGAAGCTGAGATCTTTCTTAAGCATAACGAGGACAAGCACATGCAGTGGGTTTCTTGGTGGTGGCAACTCCTGTGTGAAGTAAAGGAGTTGTTGCATGCTGGCTATGTGGGCACAGGGCATGGCAGGGAAAAGTGAGCTGGGGCACAGGGGGTGTGCTCACTTTGTTTTCTCTCTCTCCCTCCTCCGTCCCTGCCTCCACCCGTCTGTCTTTTGCTCTTCCTCAGGGAGAGCAGATGTTTTAATAGTTTGTATATATTCTTGCAGGCAGTTGCTACCTGAGTTCACCTTTCTTATCTCTAGCTCCACCCTAAAGTGGTAACACGACATATCCAAACATGCCTTGTCACACCAAAGAGATGTCTGTAGCTCAACTAGTTAGACTTTCATTCAAAAAAAATTTTTAAGTTGCTTTCGCATATTGCTTTTTCTGTGCTGGGTGGAAGTCCATTCAAAGCTACTTTGTATAAATAAAGAAATACAACCCTCTTCCCTACTCCCCAATAAAGCTGTGGGGCAGCATGCTGGCCACTGTCCCTGGATATGTCTGCTGGCATCTGTTGAGGTGTCCTGTGCCATAGCTGCCAGGTGCACTGTGGGACAGTGTTCACCTCCTGAGCATTGCACTGGTGTGAAAGCAGCCTAGGGCCAAGCTGCACTTGAGGACCCCACGACACAGTCTTGGTTCACACTCAGCTCAGCAGTGGCTACAGTGCCAAGGCCTTTCCATGCACAGCACTGTGAAATCGGATCTCTCCCGCAACTTGAGTTTTAGATCTACATTTAAGAATTAATCATATTTCTCTTTTTCTTTTCTTTCACCTTTGGCATCAGCTTCTTGCAAACATGAATTTAAGAGCATCGTCCTTGCAAACCAGACGTGTTTCTGAAAGTCTGTGCACCCTGACTTTCTAAGGCTCATTCACCACCCTATTCATCACCTGTCATTCATCTGCCACAGTGACAGGCATGAGGAAGATGTGACAGCAAGAAAAAACCTGGTTCTTGACTCCAACAAGTTAACATTTTTTGCTAAGGGGACAAGATCAATGCTGATGATACAGTGAGTCACCAACACAAGGTTGTCTCCAGGCTGACTTATAATAGAGAAATCAGAAGGAAAAAGAGGACAGCAGGGGTGGGGGTAGCCTGAGTAAAGGCACTGAGATTCAAGGTGGGGTGAGTGCGGGGGCGAAGGCAGCCCTGCCTGAGAAATCCACAGGACATCAAGTACTGGACAGCTCTGAGGCTGGCAGAGGGGTGTGGGCTCGATGGGGTGGGCAACAGAGAGTCACTGAGGGTAACTGAGCAGGAACATGCCTGTGAGGAAGGAAGGCCAGTGCAGGAGTGCCATTCACGGAGGTCTGTTGGAGAAAAAGGAGGAAATCAGCAAGATCAACTAGAAAGAAACTTCAAAAAATTAGAGGAACACCCCAGAAAGGAAGAGGGCCAGGACAGGTGAATAGGGAGAATGAAAATATATGCGTTGTGATGTCACTGAAAACAGTAAATAAGAAAATACACCGGGAGTGCTGAGCATAGTGCCCAGTGTATCATACGTACTCAGTAAGTGCTCACTCCTGAACTTCCATTGCTGTGGCTATTTTCACGTGTGAGAACAGAAATATGTAAATTGGAAGTAATAAACACAGTCCCTGCCTATATGGCACTTGCTTTGTGGATTAATATTAGGGCCACCTGGCTATGACAACTTTTGTTCTATTGTTTTGGGGGGGGGTTCAAGTACATACTTGTTCTTCCTAAAAAGTACCTTTGAAACTGAATCATTGAATCGTTGTGTTATTAAAGCACTTAATAATCATCATCATGCTTAAAATGCTGAACAAAGCCTAGATAGAAATTTCCTCCTCAAACTTTTGATGGTGAGATACTAGTTCTATAGATAATTATTAAATAGCGCTAAAAGACAAAGTGATGACTACTGAACCAGTAAGTATTGATTAGCTTACTACATGTCAGGCAAGGCACTGGGGATAGACACAAATGGAACAAAGCACCTTCCCTATACTTAAAGAGCCAAAAAGACAGTGGTAGAAATAGACACATAAACCAGCAATCAGAATGCAGGTGCACAGAACCTTTGCAAACCCGGAGAGCTTGGAGTTGAGATGTTTTGGCTTGTAGAGAGATGAAGTGACAAACGCAGCACACACAGGTGGACATTTGCCCTGTTCTGCCAGGACAGTCCGAGTTAGGCTTGTCCTGGTGCTGCCTCTGGCCCCTGCCCCTTGCACTCTCAATGGATGGGTGGTAAATTTGTGGTTACTCTAATCCCATCTTTCTGAGCAGCCCAGCAACATCTGGCCAACACACCATAATCAAACGTGAAGATTCCCTCAGCAAAATGTATGAACAGTTATACTAAATAATAAAAAAACAGACTGTAAGTAGTCTTGTGTCAGGTCAGTCCAGATTTTGTGGCTGAATGGATTTTAAGACAAGTTTTGATTTTCCCTGAACTCTCTGGATTTTGGAATTGTGGATAATGGACTGCGGATGGGGTGGTGTTGTAAGGTGGGTGTCCACGGCAACAGAAGAGGGAACACCCAGCTCACTCCTCGGAAATTGGAGGAGTTTCCAGAGGCAGTTCCAGTAAACCTGAAACCTGAGGGAGGAGGAGAGGTAGCTTGAGAAGAGTTTGAGAACTGGGGAGGGCAGGTGGCGGGAATGACCATCAAGTTGCAGTCCTGCGAGGTAGTTGGGCACCCAGTGATCCAGGGCTAGACCTGGTGGTAGGCAGGCAGTGAGGCAGGAATACAAGAGGCGAAGGCAGGCACATTCCAGAGACAGAAGCACAGGCTTGGTGATGATCAGAGGTGAGGGCACCAGGGGAAACAGGGGAGTCAAGGGAAGTGTCCAGGCTCTTCTGCCAACGTGTTCTAACCTGAGGCCTGTGAAAAATACTTCTCTTTTCTCACGTGTTTCTTTATTCTAACTGATGCTGAGGTCTAACAAGCTTCGTATTATGTTCTTGTTGTAAAGTCACACATGTTCACTAATGAACATTTGGAAAACACAAACCAGCAGGAAGAGAGCCCCTCACAGGCCCCTTATGAAGACTCCAATGCTGCTAACAGTTCTGCTGCAATGAGGCCAGGAGCACGAGACGTCCACAGCATGTGGCTGGCGGTTATTTACTTCCAGCTTTTGCTCACCTGTGTGTAGGTTTTCTTATATGTTGTGATCATACCGTTTATGCATTTTTATGCTTCTTTTTCCACCCAACATTTTATCCCAGACACTTTTCTGAACTACTCATTGTCTGAATGGATCTGAATGGATTTGCTGCATGATGGCATTTGGGACTGTGCTCAATTATCCCCTGCAGTTGGACACTCCACTGTCGAACAGATCTTCAAACCTGAAGGAAACTACGTCAAAGGCCTACTCTCATGGCAGTGTTTTCGGGAAGGCAAGGAGGCATCTGGCATCTCATATTGGTTCCTAGCTTATAGCCTTCCAAATTCTCTTGCTGTCAACTGAACTGGGCATGGAAACATTTATAACTGGTGGTTTGTGGATAACAGAGTAGTATTTTAGCAGTTAAGTGAATCTCAAGTTTCTGTGCCTCTCAAATGTTGCTTACCCAAAATTTCAATATTATTATTGGTTGTGAATAGAAGGAATTAAAATTACATCTCCATTGTGCCCACCAGAACCATGTCTCTGGTAACCATACTTTTTATTTTTTTATTTTTTTGAGACGGAGTCTTGCTCCCGTCATGCAGGCCAGAGTGCAGTGGCATGATCTTGGCTAACTGCAACCTCCACCTCCTGCGTTCAAGTGATTCTCCTTCCTCAGCCTCCCAAGTAGTTGGGCTTGCCAGTGTGCACTACCAGGCCCTGCTAATTTTTGTATTTTTAGTAGAGACAGGGTTTCACCATGTTGGCCAGGATGGTCTCGAACTCCTGACCTCAGGTGATCCACCTGCATCAGCCTCCCAAAGTGCGGGGATTACAGGCATAATCCACTACGCCCACCCTAACCATACTTTTTATGTGACTTTAAGGAAGCAAAACCAAGTCATAAGGTTTTGAGGTCAAAATGTGAGCTGATAATAATCAGATTTTTAAAATCCATCTACCTATGTATTACTTAGAAATACTTCTTGGTCTCACAGAAGGGGAGGAAAGGTTTTAGTGATAGACTGAACAGCCACACCGCTGAGAGAGGTAATCATAGGACACTCTCTCAAAGGCCCTGCTCCAGAGCCTTCTCATCCATGGCGTTGTCCAGGGTGAGGAACCAGATGGAGGTAGGCTCCCCGCCGTCCTCCTCCCAGGCAGCCTCACAAAGCTGACCACACACAGGCCTGGGGGAGCTCTGCCAGCCCCCAGCTTCCCCAACTCATTCCACTCTTCTGAAAGACACGTGTGACTAGCACCCAGATTTGGAACTTGGAATGTGCTGTTGCCTTGAAAACAATTTTATAGATAGTAACTAGATGCAGTTAAAATGTTTTTATTCATATTTTAGGTACGTTATAGGGAAAATAGGCTTGTATTGGCAGGGCTGGGGCCCTAATACCACTTAAAACATACTTTCTGGGAGAAAAATGTTTTCAAGTACCAAATCTGTTACTGCACTGAAGACTTCACAAACTAGGCTATACCCTTACTATTCACATGCATTATTAAACATTTTCTGGAGTAAGGTAAGGTATAAATAAAGGAAATACGAAGAAACAAAGAAACAAATACAGCACTCATCCGATTTTAATGGTATAGAAAGGAAATATCCAGAAGTATCAAGTGAGAAGGGGGCTTATCCACACCCTCCTAAGGCTCTGAGAGCCATAAAAAGCGAGCCATTTGCTCACCATCCACAGAAAAGCATGGGAAACAAAGTGCGGCATCTGTATACATCTCAAAGGTAGGGAGGGAAACAACTCAAAGGCTGTAACTTTTCTGACACTTGAGACGTCATTTCTTTGCAAGGCAGCATTCCCAGCAGGCAGTGAAGCATGTTTGGAGGAGCTGGAGGGCAGATGAGGAGTGGAGGGAAGGCGGGCAGGGGGCTTGCATTCGAAACCACCTCTGAAGGCGTTGTCAATACAGCAACATCAATGAGGACAAACATGCCACACGGTGGGTCCAAGTCTGAACTGCCCGGAGAAAAGTCAGTCATTGTGCAATCAAGTATGGTGTAGCTCCAAAGAGCGGATCAGGGCGAGAGTCCCACTACATCAGATAACTGGTGGATCAGATGGTTTAGATCTTGGGAAAAGCAGGTTTGGGTTTTCCTCAAACCATGCCTATTATAAACTACTAGTAGAATCTTCCTTTTAAATTAAAATCTCATAGTCTCTTCTAAGAACTCCAAGGGCACAAGAAAGGCCAGTGACTGCCGGGGGCCTTCTGGGCCTCACTAGCATTCCTTTGAGCACTGCTACCTGAAACAGCAAAAGGCCAGCAGGGGTCCCATCTCTGTATGCTGCATCTCACAGCTTTGGGTTTACTTGTAAATGTAAAAAAGCAGCACTTACTTACATAGTAAGAAAGTGTGTGCCGGTCACATACTAAAAGGACAAAAAGCCATTGTCAGGCGCTGTGGTGATATCTTCAGCTGGGCCCTGACCCTTCCTACTCCCAGAAAAATTCCTCAAAGCATCCATGCCTGATACTTCTGTCACTGGAAAAGAGGGTGCAGCTTTCTGATGTCCCCTGATTGCCTGAGAACCTTGTACACTGCCTCAACTCCACAGGCAGGCATGACAGGTTATGTCCCCTGAGCGGACAGCAGGTCTCTGTCTGCTGGTTTATAGATTCAGGCCATTAAGTAGGTGCAAATACCTCCACTGCAGCAAAGCCAAGCTGCACTGAGAAGAGGCAGGGGACAGTGTCCCTAGAACCAGACTGCCAGCCTCCCTTGTAGTACAGCTGCTGAGGGGCCTGGCTAGAAAGTGCTGAGAGTAGTTGTCCCTGGAGGTCAGGGTGCAGAAGGGCAAAGTTTCTGGGTGACCCAGTGCACATGATCTGTGAGGAAAGTGGGGGAGGCTTCGTCGGGGAGCACGGCGTGGAAACTGGCTGTGCCACTACCACACGGCGTGACCTTGGGCAAGTCACTCGGCTTCCTGGTGTCCCAATTTCCTCATCTGACATGACGACAGTGAAGATCATGTTCCCTGAGCAGCTGGAGGAAGTGACAATGAGGTTCTGTGCTGGAGAAGCCACCGTGGCAAAGGCCAACAACTCAGACGTGCTGCTTGGCCTCCAGGATCAGGAGAAGCCCTCAGTGCTTGGAGCTGATCATCACAGATCCAAGTAGAAGTGGGCAAGTCACGTGGGTGGGCCTTGGCTCCTCAGTTCCAAAGGCACGACCTCCCTCCTCTGGCTGCCCTTACACAGCTATTTAGACTTCTGCTTACATGTGAGTAAATGCAAAAAGAGGAATTTACTGAGAATTAATGCTGTAACTAGGATTTAGAGATGGGACTGAGAGTTACATTTCAAAACCAGAGCTTGAAGTTTGGGGAGAAAACAAATGTCTCTTCTCTCAACGAACACAGCTCTTCGGTTGGGCTAAACCTGCCTAGCTCAACTGGGGCAGCGTGCCCATGGAGGAGGAGTTTTTGCCTCATGCAGCAGCTTTTGGCTTAACTGCAGAATTATTTCTGGAAATGGTCAATAAAAATTACATATGTATATAAACCAATAACACAAAACCCCAAACTATACAAGTACATTTAATGTAAATGACTTTGGATCTTTAAAAATTGTTTTTATACTGCCTAAGTCCCTGAAGTCAGAGCCCGTGCTACAGCTGGACGCTTCCCAAGAATCACTGCTTGTCAACACCGCTCTTGCAGAGGAAAGCTATTTACCTCCACTCTGCCTGTCAAGTCGACTTTGTCTCTAAATGCTCTGCCTTTTATGACTACCCTCCACCAGACTGGGAAAACCATTTGTGTATGTGTATATTCCTGAGAAGCTTAACCACATTACTGATGAGAACACCACAGATCTATTTGTCAACTTGGTAAAGAAATCAATCACACTGATTGATCAGATGCCTAAAACAGATAGCTGATTTTCTTTCCCACATGTCTGTGCCATTCATTCAGTCACTAAACCCTGAGCGGCCACCTAGTCTGTACCTGCCATGGTATAACCAGGTTGTGGTCAGATCTGACGGAGCTTCAGCCTACCAGAGAACTATGTAGAGACAATGCCCTCTGGGGCTTCACCAAGAACTACCAGAGAATCATGTTGGGACAGTGCCCTCCGGGGCTTCACCAAAATCAACCAAAACACACATCTGCCCTGACATGGCAGATATACATTTGAGGTTCCCCTTGGAAATGGTCCCCCTAGACCTGGAGCTCTCCAAGGTTGGGGAAGCCAAGAACTATCTAGGCACAAAAATCTTGACTTCTACATTTCTATCATCAATTTAACTTTAATCGGTAAATGATCTGGTGATACCGTCAAGCTCAATGTCCAGGTCCGAAGCACAGCCTCCCTTGGGGGGCGGGGTGTGAATGACTCTTATGTCCCATTGGGAAAAGGGGATGTCAAGCCCTTCCAAAGCACCCATGTGAGCTTGTGGAGGGCTTAATGACAGACTTGTGAAGGGGTTGACTACCCATCATCAGAAATTATACCAATGACAGTTTTAATCACTTGAAATGAACATTTAGAAAATACGTACACCTATGAAAGGATGTGCCAAGCCAAGCAAAAACTTGGGACTGGAGGAGAGAGAAGCCAGGCTTGGCAGTTCAGCTTTGTTTTCTCAGCATGGACAGCTGGACAGGCATGATTCCCTACAACAACATACATGAGGCTGTATTCTGAGCATTTTCCCCTGCAGGGAATCAGCTTTTATCTAATGCTTCAAGAGGTGAATGAAACCAACAAGGTTAGGGACAACTAAACTGCCTGAATCACTCCCTGCCTGCTGCCCAGGGAACAGCTGCCCCCACCTACAGAGGCTCGGCCAGCCTCAGAGCTGGCTACCTCAGGATCCCTGCAGAGTCCTACTCTGGTTTGAGGATAAGCCCTGGAAAACTGTAATTTTAACAGCTTTCTGGATGAGTCTGATGTACCAGGCTTAAGAACCATGGACTAGAGTAGCCACCCTTGATAAAGGATGCCTGCAATTCTGCTTAAAGTAGTATTATTGCCTAAGAAGAAATGGGTTTCCTCTTTAAGAACACTTGGGCAACCCACACATCCACAACAGCTCTGATGATTATAGGCAAAATGAAACACATGGGTGGGAAATAAGTGGAGAACCTTATTTTGCCACTGTTTGCACTAAATCTGTGTATCTGCGGCCTGCGGTTCTGGAGATATTCCTCTGCAATTTTCGCACACGTCACGTTTAGGTATAGTTTTCCATCCACTTTGTTTATCTCTGTGCTATCAGCCTGTCTTTGCCTCTGACACCCCTGGCTCCACACCCACTAAGTGACTCGGGAAACTTGTGGAAAGCCATCTTTTCAGTCAGATTTTGTGTAGCACGGTTCAAAGTCCCTGCAGACTCTAAGGAATGAGCTGGGTGGAAGGACAGTTTTTCTTACATAGTGAAGGACCCACCCGAGCGCCATCCAGCCGGTGGCTGCTGAGAGCAGCACTGCAGTCTCCAGCAGAACATGGCCCGCAAGCCTCAGCCAACCCCTCACCTGAGCCTGCATTAACACCTGACACATTTCCTCTGTTTACAAGTTCATGACTGCAACCTACTCTCTAATCCTCTCCAACACTTGGAAACAGACTCTAAGATCAAGAGAAAACTGCAAGAGATTAGGGGTTTGGGGCTTCGTGGCAGACATAGAAGACACTGGAAAAGTGTCAGATTAATCCAGACTCTTGGTTTGAGGAATTCTTTTCTTTGATAGTAATCACACCATTCTGCAACGCTATGGTATCTTAATCATAAGATCTCAACATGCTTCACAAACACTAATTTAACCTCCCACTACTTTTGTGAAGTTTATCATAATCATCCTTCACTTAGGAGATAGGGAAACTGAGATGCTGTATAAAGATACAGATAGCTAAATGAACTTTCAAGTGCTGTGTTTTTATCTTAGGTCCTAATTATTTTGACTGAAGTGTTTTTTCTTATTTCCTTCAGATGAATCAACTAATGTCATTGCCAATGGTTGACATAAACAACAGAAACTGCAAAACACACATTCCTAACTTACTACCTATAACTAAACCAGGGGTGCGAAATGTGACTTCCATGGAGAGAAGATCCAGAAGACGCAATGACTTATCATCAACTCAGGTTTTCAAACAAATACCCACTTTACTTTGAAGTCTCTGATGCTGGCCTCAAAGTATGAGGATATCAGAAAGTAGAGAAGTTCAGACAGAAGTTCAACTGTCTGAGAAAGTTATAAAGATGGAGAAAGGGAAAAAGAAAAAGTGCTGGGTTCTTTAAAAAAATAGCAAGACCATGAAAAAGGCAGAAAAGAAGAGGAGAATATTTCTAGTAAGCAATAGCTTATTAAGTTTGGATTTCAATAGAGGTTGTTAGCAGAACAACATAAATATTATTTAGTTGGAGGGATGAAGAGAAAGTGACATGAATCGGAAAGCCTAACAAATGTGTGCCGATGACTGGGGCCATGGGAACAGATTCAAAGCTGTTTCTGCTGCAGAAAGTGAGCAGGCCATGCTATCGTAACTGTGCTTCTCCCAACGCAACAAATCTGTAAGCCCAGACTATGTAGAATCCAGCCATGGATGTCAGACTGACAAGTCAGAGGAAATGTGGTGGATCCACAGTGGCTGCTCTCAACGACACAGATTCTATTTTATGCTTTGCCAGATAAACCCACATGCCAGGGGGTGTGTGCTAGCCTTTTCATAAGTATGCTAAGTCAAACCACCATTAAAACCATTCCCCTGGCCACTGCACTCTCTGTGGGGTGAAGTGTCCTCGCCTCCACTGGACTTCGGCGTGTGTTATCTTTTCACCTCCTTTCTGGGATCAGTTCGTGATTGCTTAGCACCACATGTGACGACTAGGCATAGGCCCTGGGCGCTCCCGGCACCCACCACCTGCCCACGCTGGGATCCAGTGCTGGTACTGTTTGCTCTGCGTCTCCACCCTGTGGCTCCCTCCCACTGCCCACCCCCGCCAGCTGAAAGAAGAGACAATGTATTGGCACTGACAGCCATCCCCATCCCACCTCTGGGACAAGTGGGAGGTGCTGATGCATGAAGATAATATTCCATCTTGCCAATAGACAAACAGGCTTTGGATCAACGGACTACATACACACAAACACACACACACACACTCACACACACACGTGTGCGCTGCATTTTACAGATGTGCCAAACTGCATGACATTGGATTTTCTCTCATCTCAATTTGGCAGCATGAAGCACAAACATCTTAAAGGAAAATCAGCAGCTGTTTTTGTCCATATTTTCTTCTCTTTTTCTCATTCATCTGATCCATGGGCCAATTTGAGTTCTTATTTTTCACATCCTCACTGTAAGTTAATGATTTTGGCAAGAGAGGCATACTCAGTCAGGCCATTTCTCTTCACGTGGGATACCTAGTATTTTTTTAAAAACTGTAGTTAGATGCTTGTTTTAGAAAACATATACAAAGACTATTATAGTGCATTTGACTGACTTTTTCACCAAAATAGATGTACAAAGAGGAAGACACTGTATACCTTATTAGGAAAATCTCCATAAGCCCAACACTTTTTCAGAAATTTAAAAAATGTTGTTCTAAATGACTATCATCTTATGCAATCATATATTTAAGTTCTTTGCACTTAACATTAAAAAAAAAAAAAACGAGAAAAACACTGGAGATTCTAAGTGATGAAAAAAAGTATTATCATGCCACCAGGTTTCTGGAAGACCTTGGTTCCATAATACAACTACCAGCCATTATGGTCATTCACGGAGTGGAACTTATTTCTCACTTTTTAATTCAGAAGGTTTTAGAGTTAGAGTGGCAGAGAAACGTGTGATGGGGAAAGCCAGAGAACAGAGTGTCTTTTATGCTAGGTGACACTTTGTTCCACAAATATAGCCTCAGAGCGGGTAAAGGAAAGATGGCAGCTGCCAATGGGGCATTTCTTATTGAGGCTCAGAGCTGGAAAAGCCTCCAGTTAGCAGGCGTACTCTCTTCAGACAGAAGCAACCTAGGATGGCTTTTGTACATGCACTACTGTTGGTGTAGTCTGCCAAGACTTCAAGACACCACAAGGTTTTCACACAGTGTGCATGCTGTGGAATGGGTGCACAGGACCCTAACCCTGACGGGTGGACTCAGGCTGCAGTGGCTGTAATATGGCATCACTGGGTCTTCCTATAGAAAGAAGCCAGGGAGCACGTCTGGAGTGCTGAGCTTGTGTCAGCAGCTGGGATTATCAAGAAAGGTGCAGAGATGGAAGTGGAGAGACAAACAGAACCTACAAAAATAAGTTTCAGAACAGACGAAAAGAAAACATAGAGAACATCAGCAAAAACACAAGGAGACAGGAAAGTGGCAGAAAATGAAAGAACTAATGAAAAGGCATGTATAGAGATAAAGGAATAGAAACAAAATATGAACTGTTCAAAGGCTGGATATACAAGTGTAAGTTGTGAATGAACTTAACACTCATCTTGCCATGAAATTTCAAATAGAAAGAAAGAGGAACATTATTATTTCTATTTTCTTTGCTATTTGGAATATTGCTCTCTAATAATTTAATACACCGGTTTGAATAATTTTGGTTCTATCAGAGCTGGGTGTAAAGCATAAGAATGATTCTTTGGGGATGTGCACATACATTCATTCATTCTTTATCCCCTAACGATAAGCCAGGTAGTCTCCAAGGTCCTCAGATGTCATTCTTCTCCCAAGACCCCAGGTGGAAACAACCCATCACAATGCAATGGGACAGGCGGTAAGCGCTGACTCTGCCTGGGGGAACAGGCGCAGGCTGCACCAAGGAGCTGACATACATGCAGGGTCTTGTGACTAATATTTCATCAGTTTCTTCAACGTGCGCATTGTGATCAGTGGGAAAATATTCATTGTTAGGTCGCAGCAGAAAAGACAGAAGTAAGGAGAGGTAAGGAACTTTAAGAAAACTTCAAAAGTCTGAGAGCTAGGAATAAAAGGTGTTGAGATGTATCCCTTTAAAATTTATAATGCAAGCCAGTAGGATATATTCAAACTACCACTATACTTTTTTAATTTTAGAATTTCAGTTAGGGACTATAGTACTTTCTAATCCTCCAAAACAAAAACTGATTCAGAAACAAATACATCTTACTAACTTCAACACCTTCGTAACTTGCCTTAGAGAAAATGACAGAGTCCTCAAAATTCAAACAACTGGTTTTAGATGATGATGTTAGGCACATTTTCTCCACTGATCGCTTTTCAAAAAATAATAGAAACAGCCTGAAGTTAAAATGTAGTGTCTTTCTAATACCGCTATGAAAAACATTCACACAGAATTTCATTCTCAACAAAATCCCTGTAAAATAGGGAAACATTGAAGTCAAAGAATATGTAAAAAAAGATATAAAACATCTTTAGACTAGTTTTCCCTAACCGTGAGGGATCCACGTTTATGATACAAACAAATCTCTCTTATGAAAGTAAGGCCCTCCCTACTCCTGGCTCTGCTTTTTAATCACTAAAACAGCTGGGAAATGTTTAAGAATTTGTCTCAAACACAAAACTTGTTTAACTAACCTAATGGAACAGGTGAAGAGACACTCTTCCAGAATTTGAACCCATCAGGGGTCAGATGGCAAGTATCAAAAGACAGATTAGTGGTATCAGAACAGTGGCTATGTGGCATTTAATGATGACATATGGCTGGTTTTAAGGCTTGTGACAGCAAGAAAGAAAAAGGCAAGAAAATAGGAGGTAAAAATAAAGGAGGAGCAGCTCAGCGGACACACAGATAGGCTGGAGGCGAGGCAGTGAAGAGGGGTTGCCTGCAGGCCACGTGAGTGAAGACCCGGCCAGGGCAGGGCGTGATGATATTGGCTCCACCAACCTTGCTTCTCAGGGTTCCCGAGCTGGGCCACCTACCCACTCCACCCGCCAGAGTACTTGCCCAGGTCTCTGTTCATGCTGCTGGTTCATTCCCACAGCACTTCTGCCCCAATTGTGAACTCCCTCCCAGTTCCTACACCCTGTCCCCCTACTTTCTCTTTTAAGCACAGATCTTTGCAAAGCCCTGCTCTAAAAGTCCCCTTCATTGGGAAGTCTGTCCTTGTCCCTCTGCCTGATGTTTCCTCAGGCCCAAGTATGGCCTGTCCTCATTTCCAGTTGCCCAAATTTATCAGCAGTGTTTTCTGACAATGTACATTATGCAATTTTAAACAGATGATGCACCAGAGTCTTCCATTTTGGTTTCCTCCTCAAAATGATTAATAACCTGCTGTCTATTCCATTGAAAACACGAACCCAGCACTAGTTCAAAGTGATTAACTAGTTCAAATAACCTGCTGTCTATTCCATTGAAAACACGAACCCAGCACTAGTTCAAAGTGATTCTGCCAAGAGAAAACCTTATTGTCCAAGAACCCTGGAGCCTCCACAAGGAAGGTGGCTTTCCCAACACCTTGATTTAGCCCAGTGGGACTTGATTTGGTCTTCTGACCTTCAGAACTATAAGACAATGAATTTGGGTAGTTTAAAGCCACTAAGTTTGTGATTATTTGTCATAGCAGCAATAGTAAACCAATATAGATTTTAGACTATCAAAGTGATACCACGCTGGCTCTAGGAAGCAAGTACAAAAATGGGTTTTTGCAGAAAGGTTTCTGAGGGAGGAGCATTGTGGATGATCGGCAGGCAAATGTGAAAGCAGGTGATAGCCTAAGGTTTTCCTTGGTGGCTGCTCTCTAGCCTACTGGGGATATTGCAGTTCTAAGAGGAGCATAGAGCTTGCTGGGTCTCAGTGCCTGTCACACTCCCTAGAAACACACCGTTTGGGCAGAATCAGCAGTCGATCATCAATTCAGCACATCCCTACCTTCACACCACGATCATCCTTCCTTCCTCTGGATCAAGAAGTACACAGCTGGCAGTACTAAGGAACAAGTAACTTTTTCTGCATAAAACTCTATAGGTATAAAACAAAATAAATATTTAAATAAAAAAATGTCAGGAGTTGAAGGGCCCAAAGTATCCTTTCAGAAGATGTCTTTTGATAACTAATAATTTCACAGCAGTATATGATAATGATAATTAATGATGACTAATAAAAATGACACTATGCAGCACAAAGTACCTTACACTTATAAAAGCTCTTCATCTTTAAGAATTCTAAAATGCTTTGCAACCTGACTCTGCTTGCCCCCTGAAACTCAGTTTTCCCTGGATTGAGATGAAGTAGTCATCTGCCAATTAATGTAAAGTCTTTGGTATTAGCCCTTTCCACATTAGTCTGGCCCTAGGGCTCTCGGATACAAGTGCTTGGTTTGTGTATTCTATGAATTCTTAACCTACTTTTTAAAAATATGTTTCTGAGACTTACCTCCTGGAATTCAAATTTGCCTGACTCTTCGACCAGCTCCTTGTGCACTCTCATCTTTCCCTCAGAAATGCTCTTTTAGGGAGTTTATGTATGTCAGGATTTCAACTCTCACCTCTTGCCCATTTAGCCCTAGCCCTGACCTCCTTTCTCTACACCAGGCCTCCAGCTCCAACTGCCTCCCTGATTTTGCTGCACAGATATCCCCAAGGCACCAGGAGTGTGACAGAACACCTCAACACCTCCCCCTGCAGAACAAGTCTTCTGGCTGGATCTCTGATCTGGGCTCTGGCACCATCATCTGCCCACCACCCTGCAGGGTTCAGCCTCTGTCCTGGGAGTCACCCTCAGCTCTGTCTTCTCTTCCACATGCCCTTGATCCAATCTGATTCCATGGTCTCCATCTCTGCCATGTTCTGGCACCTGTCACTGTTTCTCTCACCTGGGCTGCCCTGGTTCGGTGAGTTCCTCGTTACAGCTTCAAAGCTGCTCCCCTGCCTTTCATCTGAAAGTTTCTGTTGGACAGGACCTTATCTCATCTATCTTTATACTTCTTGGTGTTAGACTGGGACTTACTTCCATGGTAATGGAATGTTCAATAAACATTCTTTTCAAACTGAATGTTAAGACTTCAACCATATATTTTAATTTCCAATATACTGACATATATCTGAGAAGCTGAAGGTAAATCAGAATTATATTTTAAATGTACATGGTCAGTGTGCTATCTAAAACATTCCTGTAATAAATCCTAAAAACTGCAGAAACTTTTAGTACCTACACAATTATTTATTTTTTAGTTTAGATATTCTTATATTAGGTTTTCACAGGGCAAGGCACGCCTGATTTACCGAAACTAGCACATCGATGACAGCATTACAAAACGTCTAGATCTTCTATTAAGGACAGTTCCTATTTTTGAATAGCAGCTGAATAAAACTGTGTGTTTACTGATGGGCCAACTCTGTTAAGCACTAAATGTCTAGGAGGCAGATCAGAACTACGAAGTTGGGAAGGAAGCCTGGCAGTGGTGGATCTATCACCCTGGCAGTTAACGACAAAAGGAGCCAGGTGAGTTTTTACCTTTGCTACTAGGTGTAACAGTGGATAGAGAAGCCAGCCAGGCATGAGCCACAGGTGTGGGCAGTGAGGCCAGAGAAGGCATGCAGGGTGAGAGAAAGGTGGAGCAGAGCCCATGGTAGATGGGGATGGACTACTTCAGCCCCAAAATATTTTGGTGCCTGCAAAGCAACTGTTTTCAAGTAAGAAGGTGTTAGGAAAACAATCAAATTTGATAAGGAATAATTAACCTTATTGAGAGCATGAGGCAGAACATGGTGAAAGAAACCACAGGGTAAAAGAAACCATAGGCAGTAATATCTGTGAAATCTCCATGAACATAGATTTTTGGATTGCTCTTATTCTGGAAGATAAATATGGCTTGGTAGAACAGGAAAAGCATTGCTGCTTTGTTAAAAAAAATATATATATATAAATATATATAAATAAAGAGGATTTTTTAGATTCCAGAATATAGAGCTCATTGGCTAAAGTAAAGACGAAAATAAAGATGGAACAGGTAATCACATCAGGGATGAATGGATCTCTCATAAGTAATTCTACTCTTTGGGTGATCTACGTCAGAGCTACTTTAGGTAGAGGCTGAGCTCAACAACTAATTGTTCCTCCTATAGAAAGTTGATGCAGATGCTAAAACAAACTTTTAAGATAATAAAAAGATTTTGGAACTTATTTTGTAGATGTCAATAAGTCTACATTACGATTATAAATGAGGACAGTCAGTCATTACCTAAATAGCTTTATGGGAAAAAGGTACAGATGTTATAGGAATTCCCTATTGGTGCAAGTAATGAATGTATCTACATTAGGAATACTAGAGAGTCTTAAGGATAAATTCGAAAATATTCTTAAATAAGGGAAGATACATAGCCTTGTACAGCCATAAAGATTTTTGAGTCTTTAATGACATCATTTTAATCTAGATCTGATCATAAGAAAAGAAACTTCAAGGAAAAAAGGAGGAAGTTGGGGGTATTATAATCAGTACACAATTATTATTTCATTAGCTATGAAATGCTCTTGAGGGGGGAGAGCAACCGAGGAAAGATCCCAGGCTTCAGGAGGAATGTTATATGGCCCTGGGGGTTTTGTATGCGATCCTGTGAAGTATGAAAAACATACAGTGGAATATTAAGGAATCAACTGAAGAGGCTGAAACTTAAAGCTCCCTTGCTTAAGTCCAAGGAACGAAAAGGGCAGGAAAGGCCAATGTGATTAAGGAAGGATATAAAGATTAGTATGAGGAGCCTAAGAGAGAGGCTTAAAATATATAAACAGTGATTTAGAGATATAAACTATTTATAAAATACAAGCAGTAAGAAGTTCAGAGAATAATTACAAAAGAGGAAGCATTCTGATCGGCATTCCACACCACTGTGATCCGTTCGTTATGAGAGCAGAGGATGCCAGGATATTAAAATTGGAAGGGACCTTCCAGAATAAGTAGTCTCACCTCTCTTTCTGCAGGCCCAAGAGTGCAGGAAGAAAGGCACTCATCCTTAATCTGCTCTCTCCACATCCTCTGACCCTAGCTCCCACTATTCAGAGAAAAGAACAAAGAAGAGCAGGGGTGGAGGGGAGGATTAGAGCCTCAGAGGTCAGAAGGAGCAGGACCAGGAGAGATGGACTGGCTTCTAACAGAGCTGGTACGGATGAAGGGATAGAGTAGGGGGATCTAATTTCCTGCTTTGGGAGGGAAAGAGTGAGAAGGTGGTGAGAATAGCTATGGGAGAAAAGGGGGACAGTTTCAGGACAAAAGGCCAGGCTGGTGAGTGTGTCAAGGGCTTTTCACCCCCAAACGCAGAGACAGAGCTGAGGGAAGCTCTGACTGGTATTTATATAAGTCCTCTGATGACAGATCAGGTTCCTGAGGTCTGGAAAGTGTTACATATCATTATTCTAAACAGGGCTGTGAGATACAGCAAGCAATTATAGGCCATTTAACTTAACATCATTTACAGAAAAATATTAGGAAAAGTTTGCTGGGGGTGGGGAGGACAACTCGACAAGCATATGGTAATTTGATTAGAAACAGGCCACATGTTTATACTGGAGAAAGGTGTTGTTTTAACTAGCTTGTCGGACTTCTTTGAAGTTACTGCTTTCTTAGTTCTAGGTTTTAACCCATGATTTTTTCCCTGATATCTATAAAGATTAGGAATAAATATCAGATATCTAAGTAAATAAAAACCAATCACAACTGAGGAGACTAAAAATACAATGGGAAGAAAAATGAATGTTAAAGACAAATGGTGTAGCAAGGAAAAAAATTTGGTAGACATTAGCTAGTGGAGTTAAATAAAGCCAAGATACTTTTCATGAAATATACTTGATTTGGGTCTGTGAATGTGTCCCCTTATACCATTTCCTATGATGCTCTGCAGAAAAAAAAGAGACTTTTTGTTTATTTGACAGAAAAATTATCTTTGCTTTTTTTTTTGTTTGTTTTGCCTTTTTAGTGGATTGACCATTTGATGTGGTTAAAATTTTGGCATATTAGGATGAATACTTCATTACTTCTTCCTTTGTAAATTTTTTAAGTTAAAACTTCTCAAATAAAAAGAAGACACATTTGTGGTTATTTTATATACATTAATAGGTCAATAGCAATTTTCTCATATTTACACAGTATTTCTATACTACTGAATAGCTACTGAACTTTCAGAAAGGGGATCACAAATGCTTTTTAAAAACAAGCATTTTAAAAAATGCATGAGACCTGATATGTCCTCACTACCTTTTTTTTCCAAATTTTTTTCAAATGTTCGCTAGAAGCTTCAAGTATGTTTTGTTATCTATTTTTGGCTGGTTAGTCTATGTAATTCACTAATAATGCCATTCTACTTCTCCAAAGATCCTGGACTCCAGGAACTGCTCTCATTTCTGCATCTGCAATCTCCACAAGGGTGAGGACTGTATCTGTTTTGTTCATCATTGTACTCTAGGGTCTAGCACAGGGTTTGATAAATATTCAGTGAATGAATAAATGATTAAGGACAACAACATTGGATATTTACTTTGTGCCAGACACTGTACTAATAGGTACTTTGCATAACTGACTCTGCTAATTCTCCAATAATTCTTTGAAAAAATTACTATTACTAATCTCATTTTTAAAGATGAGGGAACGGAGGCACTGAGAAGTTAAGGAAGTTGCCTAAGGTCACACAGCTAGTCATTGACAGGTTTCAAACTCTAGCCAACAGGCTCACATTTGAGCTTAATACCACACAATACAATAAATCTGTGCGTCAATATATACATGTACAGAAAACTATACACAAGACAGGGGTCTTAAGTGGCACAGAACTCAAATACTAATGTTATTATCAACAAATACCAGAATTCAGGAGTGATGGAAAATTTGAAGTCTAATTTCTAGGATCAAGCTCTCTGTGGTAACAAACCTCTGTAGGCAGAGTACCAAAACATATTGCTTGATTGAGCTCTAATTGGCTGCTAGAGCTTTCAAAACTTCACATTGGTACAAAAGCGATATTTAAGGTTTTGAGGCACTAAATCAATGAGGAAAAGAAATTACCAACACATGTGCTACTATGCCCTATATCGAATCACTGGTGGCCTCTTTCAGGCTAGTACCTGCCTTTGCTGAAAGGGCCATTCTTAAGACCATCCTGAGTGTTATTCAAAACACAATATAAAGCTCTATTTTCCTCTAGTCTTGTTGTAGGATATTAGTGCTCTGAGAACTGATGTGTCCTCACCACCTTTTTTTTTTTTTTATTTTATTTATGATATTTTTTTTTCTCCTATCAGTGATTCTGAAATGATTCTAAGAAGATGTAGTTATTGGTTTGGGTGTCCCTCTGTGCAGAAGATCCTGGGAGATAGATGATCTAAACTGATCAGTGAAAGCACTTTTATAGACCATAGGCAGAATAAGAAGAAGCCTTTGGCATGTGCAGGATGGACTGACAACCTGAGAAGGGAAAGAGTTTACATGTGAGAGAATTCCACATCTACCCCAAGTTGAGTGTGGACAAACCTCGGAGAAGCTTAGGGCTTTTCAGGACTCATACAAAATGACCGTAGACTGCTGGCTGTTGATGGGGCCTCACACCTAAGTTAAAGCTTATTTACAATGTAGTCTCCAGTTCTGGTTACCTTTCAACTGGAAGAATATTCTCACCCCTGAGGCAACTCAACAGGAGGCTGTCAAGTTGATCCAAGTTTTAGGAAAACTTGTTGTTCTGAGGAATGAGGTTAAAAGTTTAGTCTCACCATACAAGAAAAGCTTACCCAGTGGAGTATTAAGTTGAAGTGGAGTGAATGAAATTAATGCAGCCTAGAGGCTTAGAAAGATAAAATGTAGTTCAAGATTCAAAATTGGACAGTAAAGGGAAGCTCAGGAGAGAGCTAGATCAGTGGAAAAATAAAGCAAGCATATGAAATCAGACACCACTCTTATACTCAAAGAATGCTAGTGTCAACAGAGCTGCAGAACAGGTATGATGATAGCATTTGAATGAACAAAAGAAACGGGAGGGATGCGGTGTCGGTCATGGCAGGAAAGGGGGTCGATGCGGATTCAAGAACAGTCTTGTTAGTACGAGGGTCCTTTTCCTGTTCAGTGAATTCTTTTGTTCTGTGTCCTTATCAATCCCACACCTTGCTTAAGTAAGAATGACAGACAAGCCATTCTTAATGACTTCCTAGCTTTTGAAACTATTTTGGTGTCAGAGAGGGAAAGAACCACATTTAAGTTGTAAAAATTGAGGTTTCTGTTGGCTTAGTAAATTTCCTTCTCTGAGATGACCATTTTTGTTTGTGGAGACAGAAATGCATTTGCCCAAATATGTGATCTGTGCAATGTTTCAGAAAATTGACATCTCTGTCGCACCTCACCAGGTCAGAGAGACAAATGGCAGCACAGCTCAGGGCTCCAGCCGGCAGTCCTTGCTATGTCAGCACAGCGTGGCTGGCATCTTCCTCCCTGAGGGCCAGTACACATCCTCTCCTAGGCACACCCACCTCCATTAGCACCGGGAACAATTGTTCACTGTGTCAGAGCCCCGGCCACGCCCTGTGTCCAGACAATGCACAACTCCACAGCCCTACCTCTCCCAAGCACTGGTTACTTCCTTTCCTTTCTATTTCCTCCTGTGTGTAGACTGGATGAAATACAGTTTTTTCCTTCTGTCTGAAACAGGACATTTTAAAGAGTGGTAAACGATGACTGATTCACTTTCAGTCTCTCCTCACTTGGGTTTTCCTAATCTCTCCAAGGTTGTACAACAAATAGGAATTTGGTTCAGAACATAGGTAAAACAGGCCAAAAAAAATCAATTTTCACAGTGAATGTTCACTAGGCAACTATCACATACGAATGTTTCTCTCTAAAGATGATGCTTTCTATTATCTTTAGGTATATTTCATATGTTGAGTTTTGTTTCCATGTGAGGGTGGACCACATTAAAGCAATAAAAGCAAGCTAGGCAGCTTTATAAATTTAGGAAAGGAGGATGTTATGTTCTAACATCATTTTTTTTTTTAACACAGGGATGTCTGTATTTAGAAATTCACCCATCCATCTAGCAATCAGTCAATATGTATTAAGTACCTATCTTGTTATAGCCTAAAGTTTTTTGTTTTTTTTTTTTTGGATGGAGTTTCGCTCTTGTTGCCCAGGCTGGAGTACAGTGGCACAATCTCGGCTCACTGCAACCTCTGTCTTCCAGGTTCAGCAATTCTCATGCCTCAGTCTCCCAAGTAGCTGGGATTACAGGCATTCGACACCATGCTCGGCTAATTTTGTATTTTTAGTAGAGATGGAGTTTCTCCATGTTGGTCTCAAACTCCTGACTTCAGGTGATCTGCCCGCCTTTGCCTCCCAAAGTGCTGGGATTATAGGCACGAACCACTGTGCCTAGCCTTAAGATATCTTTTTAAAGTCCCTATCCTCAAAGAGTTCACAATTTGGTAAAGAGAGAAGGACATGTAAACAAATGATTATAGTGAGTTACAGTAGGTACTATAATAGAATTATAACATAATTCTACTATATAATTCAGATACAAAGAAAGGAGTGGGAGGGAATTTCAGCGATAGTGGTATATTGGCCAGAAAAGGCTTCACGGACAGGGTGGTACCTGAGCTGAGTCTAAAAAAATGCAGGGGAGACAATTTATGGTGTAGTGTGCAAGTGTGTACTCGTGTATGAGTACAGGACACAGACACAGCTGGAGAAGCAAGCAGCCCCTCCAGGTCCCAGGTATCCTGGAGATCTGGGAAGGCATTGTGAAGTCAGGCATCCTGCAGGTTATCAGGACCAGCCATTAGAATAGGAGACCAATATGATGAGATCTGCTTGTGATGTGAAATTCTATTTTTGAAATCAATTATTTCTTTGGCTGGGTTTAACTCTTATTTTCCTTTATAGAGCAATGAAGTTTGTGGTGAGAATGATAATCTCAAATTTAATCCACTGTGTTCTTATTTAGGAAATGCATGCTGAAGGATGCCAGGGAGCTGAAGTGACGGCTCCAAAGGCTGGCAGCAGGCATTCCGTGAGCACATTTTCCCAGCCAGCCAGCCAGCCAAATGTGGCCACCCACTGGGTGGCCAGAGTCCTTACCACTTCAGTTGGCCGGTAGTACTTGAGATCCACAGTCACGTGAACTTTGCCGGTCTCTTTACATCTGCCCACTTCATTTTCATTCTTTCCTTCCCACCTGTAAAGAAGATAAACACTGAATCAGCTCCTAATTGCTTGGGAGCATTTGGCCATGCTGTAGCACATTAGGATGCCCCAGCCCTCTCCCTGCAGGAGCGCATAAGCTCATTAACTACAGCAGCACAGGCTGATGCTCAACCTGGGACTTTCAAAGCCTTCCTAGATCTGTTTTCAAAGGACACATTTTTTTCCCTTTTCTTTTTAAGAAAATCATGATGAACTCAGAAGTGAGACTTTAGAAATAAACAGATTAGCCAGAAAATAAAATTGGGGAACTTTCAGGGATTTCAAAGATTATAGTATTTCTCTAGACCATTCTTGATCAAGTCAATTATTATAAATTAATCAATGTCTTTTGTCCTCTCCCTTTATTTATTTTTTTCTTTTGTAATTTTGGGGATATTCAGTGTTAATTCAATGCATTCCATTTGGGAATAAGTTTCATACCCTAATTAACCATTCAAGGCATCCCTGGATCACATACAAGTTCTCCTGCTCTCCCCAGTCAATGGTGGGCCTCCTTAATAAGTCTCAGATGATTAAACCTCCAAAAAGTACACAACTAATTGTTTGTTTCCTGCTGAGAGAGGGTGTATCAATATTACTTTCTTATAACCTCCTCTGACCTAGCTAGGATACTGTTTGCACACAAGTTTCCTTCCCCGAACATCCACAGCTGACAGTGGTAAGGATCCCAGGAGCGACCCCTTGAGTCCACACTGTGTAGGATGAGCTCCTATGTGTCGAGATTAGCTTCTTGCTAAAATTCTACTTATCCATTTTATGTTCTCATTTTTTTATAAATCAAGCCACTCACTTAATGGTAACCTCTGGATTTCTGTAATATTATATAATTTGAGTTATCATTTTTACATATGAATGTTTTCGCAAAAAAAGAAAAGTAATGAACAAGTATGACACGTTTGACTTTACTGTTTATCCTTAGAACCAATTTGCATTATGAGCTGGAGATGAATACTATGAACACAACAATTCTGTATGCTCTCTGGGTCAGAGTCACAAGGGGGAAGACAAAATTAGTTACTTGACTATTTAAGCCACAGGCACCACTGAAAATGAACATTACATGTTGATCTCAGTTGTATTTTGGAATAGGTTGAGAATTCAAGACATAAACTGGTCTCATAAGCCTTATTTCTGATGAATCACCTGAATGTTCTGGCAAATCACTTCTTGGTAGCAAAGGGGAAATATTTCACTGTTGGAGGAATAATCTGTTAATAATTTGCCTTTGGACTCAAGGCAAATGTGAAAATTGTCCTATAACACAGGGAATTATATAGCACAATATGTTAAATAATATACAACAACTGTACAACTGGTCATTTCCCCAGGACTTTTATATTAATTAACTCAAAAAGGGATGTTTGATAATTCGTTTTAATTTATTAATGTTGATTAGATCAATTTGACAGGTCTTAATGTTGATTAGATCCATTTTCGAATTTCAAAGCAAGAGAATTGGTAGGTAGGATCAGAGTTAAGTTTGCGGAAAATTCACCAGGAAATGGCAAGTGGATGTTTTGGAGCATGGAGATTGAAAGTGTTTAAAACATAACCTAAAGGTATGATGGCCCTCATACATCTCCTGTGGATAAAGATCAAATCTTAGCTAACATCCACAGGAAGGGAGGACCTAGGTCATGATTTTTTAAAAATTTACAATGTAATTCTAAAGTTAATTGCTTAAGTAGAAACTTTTAAAAAAAATTTTTGGTTAGGCTTTCAGCAGATGAAAGTATATTTGTATTTCACAGGCATGTTTTAACTATTTTTGTTGACATTTCATACTTTGCAAAGAGAAACAAGTTCAGCAGATACCTGTGTGATAGTATCTCCAACCAAGTCAAAGAGTTAACAGAAATATCATTTACAATTTTGCTGACCGATTTTTCACTGTAGCTGAGTATTCAGTCTGTGATGGGCCATGCTGACTTACATGCACACAGACATTCCGCTGTCCTGCTGCTGGTGAATCTCCTCAAAGGCCACAAACGTGAGAACTGGTGATTCAAGTCAATTTATAATTCAATTAAAAAAAATCACACACAAACACACACATATTTAAATCGACAAAGCCTTGATAAAGAGTTGGAGAGCTTTTCCTGATTTGGGAGGCAGCATGTGAATCAGGAAAGGACTTACACTTTAGTGGGGTCTGTAAACTGTTTCTGTGAAGACCCAGGTAGTAAATACTTAAAGCTTGACAGATCTCATATAGTCTCTGTTACATATTTTTCCTTTCTCCTCCTTTTTCTGTTTCTTCTTCCTCCTCTTATTTTTCTTCCTCATTATTTTCTTCTTTTTTTAACCACCCTTGAAAACTGTAAAATCTGTTCTTACCTCTAGGACATTAAAAAAAAAAAAAAAGGCCTCTCAGCTGGGAGTTGGTCTGCAGGCCACACTTGCCCACTCCTGCTTTGGCCGATTAGGTTAATGGTATCGCCTCACCCTCAGCTGAAGGAAGCATTTAATTCCTGTTTATAGCAGTGGGCTGCACGGCTAGACTGCTTGAATTTTAGTGTCTACTACTGATTCTCTTTGATTGCTTTGCTGGTCACAGACTAACATTTGGGATTTGTAACACTAGCTGAAAATGGGAAAAGGCTGAAGGAGGACATTTGCTCTCTAAGGGGTTTATTAAATACAGCCTGAAAGTCAGACTTGGGTCTGGTGCTACTTTGGCGCTCACAGGCACCCGCTCCCTTGCACGACTTTCTGAACGCTGTCTGCTGAACTTCCATCTTGCAAATGCTGTCTACAGTCAAAACAGTCTCTAAGGGCATGGCATTGCCCTCTACAATTAATATAGTTACATTGAAGAAGCAAATGTAATCAGGAAATGGCTCAAAGCTGAATTGAGTTGGTAAAACTACTTTCTAATTTGCACCAGGTCTGCATAAGGGCAGTAAGCAAAAGTTTCGGCCAAGTGCCAAAAAACATTCAGTTACAACAATACATGAAACACTTGTATTAACAAGTAAAAGGTAACAGCTAACATGTCCTAACAAGCAATGTTATGACTCAAAGCAGAGCTGCAATGTTAATGAAAGGACAGTGGCTTGACAGAGAGGAGAGGATTCAGTTAATTAACAAGAATTACTATCCACCAATTTAGAGCAACAGCTCATCAAGCAGGGATCTTGTATAATTCAATTTTTAAAATAAGTTGTTCCTCCTAATAAGCATTAAATAGCAATAGAAAGCACTGAAGAATAACAGAATCAAGGACAACAAGGCAAGATAAAGTGCTATTAGAATCTACTCAGCTAGGCGCTCCTTTGAAGGAACAACAAAAGCAAAGCCAATCACGAGTCAAATTTGGGGGGCTATTAGACCTAAGTGGGAGGCGGGCAACACACTCCTTGTGGTGACCCAAATATCATAAAAGCTCTCAGGAATTATTCTGAAGAAAGGATATTTAATTAGGGTATTTATTTAGAGTAGGAAGCTGCAGGAGCTCAAATTCAGTCAATGCCATAAGGCAGGCCTGGAGGAAGCATTAGCTTCTGGATAAAGATGGTGGTTTTCACACACTTTTGCTCCTTCCCCAGACCCCTTTCAAAAAAGGAATAAACTCACATGAGCTGAGAAGGCAGGAAAGAGATGTGAGAAATCAATTCTGGAAGCTGGAAAGCAGATGGATGAGTGTTAAAGGACTTAGCAGAAGCCCTAGAAAAGTCTCCTAAAGCAACCGTGGGAGAGCTGAGAATGGCCCCAATTTACACTTGCAGAAGCCCCCAAATGCTCAGGAAGTGGGGCCTGATTGCAAGTCTCTGTGGGCAGCTGTCTGGGGCTCAATCCCCATCCAGATTCCGCACTGCTTGGCCACTCACTGCCTCACCCTCCCTGGGACAGAAGGTGGCTGGACTGAATGCTCAGTGAACAGTGGGTCACCATGCTGAAGACGGGGGAAATTAGGCAAATGTAAAGTAAAGGCTGAGGCCCGCCACCCAGCCCTCCGTGGGCTGGCAGCCTATTTCCTTCCAGTGAGGACACTGGGGAGGCTCCTCTGGGCGTCAGAGATTCTCCAACTAAAAGGCTCTATCAAATCCTTTTACAATAAAATAGCCAACAAGCTCCAACTATGCTCTGAAAACTCACAAGTAGCTTTTTAGGCCCCCTACTTTTAAAGAAGCAGAAAACCAAGTATTACCAGACAGGAAATATATAAGGAAAAATCACATATATGAAAAATAGAAATCAAAACAAACTGGAAAAAAAGCAACTTGGAGCAAACAGAACAGGCAGAGGGAAGATAATTAAAAACAAAATAAAACAAACAAGAAAATCCCCACATATACCACCCTTAATATCCTCAGACAGAGAGGTCAGGAAAGATATCACTCAAACAAGAACAGGATACTACATAAAAAGAAACTATTTGAAACACAGGATTTTAGAACTTGAAAACAAAAAATAGAAATTCATAATTCAAGAGAAGATTTTGAAGATACAGTTGAGGAAATCTCCCAGAAAGTAGAGCAAAAAGAAGTAGATATGAAAAGCCAGAATAAGGAAGATAAAAACATTAGAATGCCTCAGGGCAGTCATTATAATAGGATTTCCAGAAAGAGAGTACAGAAAAAATGGAGAGGGTGTCCCCAAATAACAGATGGGTCTAGACCCACCTCACATCAAGTTTCACACCACTGGGACCAAGAGAAGATCTGAACCACTTTCCAGAAGGGACAGACAGGACTGGGAGTCAGAATGGCTCTTGGTTTCCCATGGTGACACTGCAAATTAACAGGCAATGGAGTAGCACCTTCAAAGTTCTGAAGGAAAATGATTTCCAACCTAGAAATATATATCAGCAACATTATCAATTTTGAGGATGGACTAAAGATATTTGTTTCCCATGCATCCTTCTCAGGAAACTAATTATAATTTTGCTTTACCAAACCAGGTAGTCTTGAAGATGTCAGGAAACAGGGGCTCCATGCAGGAGAGCTAAGAGAACCCTCCAGAGGAGAATCAAGTGACACAGCGGGGTTCCACCTTCTGCCAGTCCACTTGGGGTCAGGTCAGAGGCTCTAGGACTGCCTCAGGAAGATGTGACCAACAGCCCAACTAAGGGTTTGAGAGCCTAGAGAGGCGATTTCCAAGAGTACGGGGTCAAGTTAGTGATAAATACATAGAAAATGAATAGAACAGAGAAAGAAGACATCTGTTCGCTCTACAGTAAACAAATGACGATTATACAGAAAAGGTAAAATAAATGTAGTTTACTGGAATGAATCGCATTCATCAGTCATGGTAATGTAATACTAAATATTGACCTGACACCAGAAATTAAAATATAACGATTGAGTATTAAAAGAATGGAAGGATGGGTCAAGGGGGGAAAAAAGGGAGCAAAACTCTTGTTTTGAATAAAAGGAGGCCAACAGATAGAGTCTAGAAGGGAGAAATCAATAATGACATGACCAGGAATGTTGACACGTTATTTGGAAACATGGAGATAAATGCCAAAATAATTGTAATACAGTGCAACAGAATTTCCGGAAACAAATAATGATCTTTAATAAGACAGTGTGCCACAGCAGAACAGCGGACATTTCTGTATGTTGGAAAGGGCCCACAGCACCCCAAACAGCAGAGCACAGAGCATTCCCTAGCACATGGGCCTAGCCAGGGAAATGGGCAGGGAGGAAGCAGAGTGCAGGCGATAGCAGGGATTTGTGAGAATTCCTGCAGAATGATCAGAGGACTAGGGTGCAGGGGTAACTGTAAACAAATAAAGAAGGGAAAAAAGAATTACAAATGTGAGCTTTGTAAGTAGCAGACTGTGAGTGACGAAACCCCTCCCTCCAGGCCCCTCTACATTGCAGCGAAAGCGAGTCTGGACCAAAAAAGACAGGCCTCAGCACAGCCCAGCCTGAGCTCTGCCCCAGGGATGGGTATTCAGTCCCACTAGCTCCCCTACAGACCCAGCACTTCCTTGCAGGATTCCCCTGCCACCTTGCTTCTGGATGGGGAGGGGCTGACATCTTTGGCACCATCAACATTCCAGGTCCTGCCCCCACCACAGAAGCCACTGACAGGGTGGGCAGATGAAATCTGCAGAGAGGACTGAGCAGGCAACCCTGGGAAGAGGCAGGCCAAGGTGACATGCATGACCTCAGCAGCCCAGGGAGGAGGCCGGTCAGTACTGCCAAACTGTGATGATAGGCGGGATGTCAGGAGGATGCAGGGACTCAAACAGGGCCCTGGGCACATCAGAGAAAGCTACTTGGATAGGGTGTTGGGAGCCGAATTGGTGGGGTGAGGCTGTGTGTTGAGCTGGCTCCTTGATGCCTTTTGGCAGAGCAGGGGAAGAGAGAGGCCAGGCAGTGACTGGAGGGACCCCGATCCTGAAGGGAGCATCTGTAAAAGATGAGAGGGAACCTCAAAGGAGGGCCAGGGGCCAGGTGCAGTGGCTCCCAAAGTAATCCCAGCACTTTGAGAAGTGGAGGCAGGTGAATCACTTGAGGCCAGGAGCTCAAGACAAGCCGGAACAATGTGGTGAAACCATGTAAGGTCTCTAAACACAAAAATTTGCTGGGCATGGTGGTGTGCACCTGTTGTCCCAACTACTTGGGAGGCAGAGGCGGGAGGATCACTTGAACCTGGGAGGTTGCAGTCAGCCATGATTGTGTTACTGCACTCCAGCCTGGGCAACAGAGCAAGACTCGGTCTTAAAAACAAAAACAAAAACAAAAACAAAACACACACAGGCCAGGAGGAGGCACTGTTCTGAGGGGCACCAGGGTGACCTGCTAGTGGGACAAGGGAGAGAAGGACAGGTGCCATTTTTATGCTCAGGGAACCACTGTTTTAATCACAGACACACTCTTAACATTTAAAACACAGCACTAGTCTAAAGGGTGAACCCTGGATCTATGAAAACCTTAGCTGTGTATGGTCTCTTGCATTGCTACTGAAAAGAAGGCTGGTTAGCCTCCAACCATGCCTAGAATTCTTCCATTTTATTTATGATAATTATTCTAAGTAAGGGGCTTCTGGCAGTACTAAGCCCAGCTGTTATGTTGTAGTTAATGAATAACCGACTACAATAAAAAATGTGAAATTTAAATCCATTTTATAGCTGTTCATCTAGAAGGCACTTCTTAAGATTAATGCCTACATATATTCTGATTTCTCTATCACGGAGCCTTTATGAACATTACTTGCTGAATTCAAACGCCAAGAGGCAAGCAAGTAGCATAATCTGCAGTGTATAAATGGAGGAACAGGCGTTTACAGGGCTGAGCAGTTTACAGATGGCATATGGGGAAGGGGTGCTGGAGCCAAGGCTGCCAAGTCAGGCTCCTGGGCTGCCCCTCCCTGGGCCCAGACAACGCCTGTTTCACAGAGTCTGAGCTGAAAGGGTGTGGTACCCTCTTGAAAGGGCACTGCCATTTTTGTGGGGAGGCCTCCTCAAACATTAATTTCAGTAAGAGTGGTTAACTGGTCAATACTTCCTTTGCTTTCTTCTTTTTATCAGTAGAACTGAGAACAGTCTTTTCTTATGCTTCATCCGTAGGAAGTCAGACTAGGAAGATGAACTCAACGCAAAAAGCCTTGTGAGGTGGTGCCTACTGAGGGTAGCTCAAGAGATCAGATAATAATGATGATGATGATGATAATAAAAAGACCAGAGATGGCTCTCCTTGGCTGTGAAAATGACAGTGAAAGGATCTTCAGATGCAGAGCTAGCATTTCAATGAGCCTCGCTACTTCACACAGCTCACTAAACGTGTTCTAACTGCCTGCTTCATTTATATTAACCCAACTGGGGCATACTAGCCACCCCTAGTGGTAAGAATGAAGCTTCTCCTGCTGTATGGGGGAAAGCAAAATGTATGGAGGCCTTCCTGGAGGGCCACAGTAAGGAGGCAGTGTCAAAACAACCCAGCGCTCAAGCACTCCCAGAGTCTGAGCCACTGTTCTGGGCCATCTCTATCTGTACCTCCTTCGCCTGCACAACTGTGTCTATCCATCTCCCTTCCTCCCACCCCCACAAATCTTTACCGAGTACCCACTAGGTGCCAGCCAGTGAGCTAAGCCAGTTGCTAAGGACAGGAATATGTGGAAGCTAGACACGTCTCTGTCCTTAAGGAGCATGCAGTCTGTGGCCACCACAGTCTTGCGAAGGAATAATGGCAGAGAGCCAGCGTGCTGTCAGAGCCGCAAGGTAGGCACCTAGCACAGACTAGGTGGAGGGAGGGTGTTGGTCAGAGGGAGGATGCCTGAGCTAAGTTCTGAAGAATGAGTGGGAAGGGGCTGGGGAAGTAGAGGGAACCATAGGAGCAGGCATCTGATGGGCCCAGTGTGGCCAGGCTGGTCCACCCTCGCTCGTCAGCTTGCCCAGCGCCCACACACAATGCACTAGGTCCTGCCTCCATGCCTTTTCTCATGTCCTCCCACCCACCTGGAATGCCTTCCTTCTTCTATCATCCTTATCTCCCAATTTGGACAAGGGCCAGCTTACATCTAACTTTCTGCAGACACAACTCCAATCATGATTGTGAGGCTATTACTTCAGTATTGATATAATGAATTTGCACAATGCCTTCATCATTGCATAGACATTTGTAAAGAATGTGTTCTTATTAACTGTCACTCAGTTAGAGTCTGTATTTCTCCAGGACTAGGAAATCTCTTTCAATTCTCTTTGATTAGTTTGGCATTGAGAGGAAATGAGATGAGCAAAGAGCACATTTATAGAGCAGCTAAGAGGTGTGAGGTACTGTGCCAGCTGTTTACGTATTTATAAAGGCAGCAGTTATTTTGAGGATCTAACTGACCCTGGGTTAAAAATGAAAATGGGCCTGTGACCTAGTGAATTGCATCAATTGCCTATGAAATGGAATGGGGGTTGCCTCAGACACACAGCCCAGCATGACATCAGGGTTCAAATTAGATCTTGCGGGTGGCAATAATTCAAAAGTCTGCTGCTCCAACAAAGGCACATATCACCTTATGTTGCAGTATTTTGGTTTTAAGGGTTAAAAATCTAAGCATCTTAGAAGTTCGGAAATATAAATGACAGTAGGACTCAAATTTCCAGGAGGGAGGTAGAGAGACAGAGAGGCAGAAAGAGAGAGGAAAAAGAGAAGGAGACCTCATTTAAACGGTAACTTGAAGCTTATATGAAAAGTCCAGGCTGGACGTGGTGGCTCACGCCTGTAATCCCAGCACTTTGGGAGGCCAAGGCGGGCAGATCATGAGGTCAAGAGATCAAGACCATCCTGGCCAACACGGTGAAACCCCTTCTCTACTTAAAAAAATACAAAAATTAGTTGGGCGTGGTGGCACGCACCCGTAGTCCCAGCTACTCGGGAGGCTGAGGCAGGAGAACTGCTTGAACCTGGGAGGTGAGGCAGAGGTTGCAGTGAGCCAAGATCGTGACCCTGCACTCCAGCCTGGCACCTGGCAACAGAGCGAGACTCTGTCTCAAAAAAAAAAAAAGTCCAATCTCTTTATGATGACTAAATAGAATGTGAATACTCCTGAAGGTGTGAGTCCCTTTAGAGTCTCTCCAGAAAGTTCTCATAGTGCCTACACTCAGAAATTGGCTTTTCTGTGCAGGTTTTCTCAGCATGACTGCTTTTTCTAGCTCTAATGAGGATTTTGAATGATGATGAATGAAGGCAAGTTATATTTCCATTACTCAGTGTCACAGATTTTACTCAGCTTGGTCACAACATGGACATCAAAGGAACTTCAGCAAGCTGCTGAGGTGGGAGTTAAATCTATCTCAGGGATCAAAGGTGGCTGTTCTAAACACAGCACATTGAAAGATTTGAAATTTTGCTATAGGGAAAAATACAGAGCTGTAGCGATTTTCTTTCTCTGGACGTTGCCCCTACGTAGAACCCTTAGAAGTATGGCTCATCACATGAGAGTTCTGTTTATCACCAACGACCGATGGAGTGGAGGGATGTGCTCTCCCACAGTGAGACAGTCCCAGGCTCAGCAAACTCCCAAGGAATGCCTTACAGTAGCTACACTGGCTGCAGGGATGCTCGATCCACCCCCGGAACCTGCAGCCAAGCCTTCCTTCTCAGGCACTGTCTTTAAGATCGGCATCCAGAGGCTTCAGCTCAGGGCCCGGGGTCCAGAAATCCCACCCATCAGAAAACAGTGTAAAATGAAAAGAGAAATGTGCATGAGCACATTTCTTTTGTGACTTTTACTGAAAATGTAAATTCAGTACCACAGACTACAATAACAACTTCCATGCCTGAAACATTACCCACCCACCCCCAACAAGCAGCAGATGTTGGTTCTCACCTGGTTGTAAGCTACTCTTACAACCCTCTTCTCAAAATTTAACAAGATAAATGACAGAAAATTAGTCAAGACAAGTATTTGCCTGTTTGGCTTATCCTATTATCATTTTAATTGCAGGAGAAAAGTGTTTCCTTTCCACACAATGTACTTAGTGGTAAGTTGATGGGAAAGTGAAAAACAAAACACAGCACTAAAAAGAGCCCCAACAATGCAATGTGCTAAACACACACACACACACACACACACACACACACACACACATAGAAGAAAGCAACTGTCATAATGCTGCCTTTCTCAACACAAATGACTGGATAAGAATTTTTTTTTTTTTTTTTAAATGGAGTCTTGCTCTGTAGCCCAGGCTGGAGTGCAGAGGCGCTATCTCGGCTCACTGCAACCTCCGCCTCCTGGGTCCCTGTTCAAGCAATTCTCCTACCTCAGCCTCCCAAGTAGCTGGGATTATGGGCACGAGCCACCACACCCAGCTAATTTTTGTATTTTTTAGTAGAGATGGGGTTTCAGCATGTTGGCCAGCCTGATCTTGAACTCCTGACCTTTGCCTCCCAAAGTGCTAGGATTATAGGCATGAGCCACCACACCCGGCCTGGATAAGAATTTAAAACGTTACCTTAAATTTTATCACGACCACGTGTTACTGATCTGCTCCCCTGAATATCTTCTAACCCAAACTCAAATTAATGTGCTATTTTCTAATAAATGCAAAGCAAAAATGACTCAAATTACTCAAATGATGTCAAAGACAGCAAGAGCAAATATCTGTGTCGATTCTAAATATACAGATGGCGACACATGTCAAGACTTTTTGGTGAACTTTACAACGGATAAATTTCAAAAACAGTAGCAGGAATGGGAAGAGACAGCAGATCTTAAAACAGCAAAAGTGAGAATGTTCTAAGTACTGACTGGTGTGTCTGATACAGTGTAGCCTCATGTAATATAAGGCAAGCACACAACGCACAGCAGGTAGAACGATGAGCGAGCAGAAAGCTTTCTAGCTTAATTAACGGCACTGCTAACGAAACGAGAGACCTTGGCTCTTTCTCACCCTCTACATCCAGCTGTTCACCAAATCCTGCTGATTCTAAGATTCAAATCAATTGCTCTGCTCCCTCTACATGTTCTCGGCTGAATGCAGGTCCTCTTCATCCTCAGTAGGACAGTTCCAACAGGCCTCTAGGGAGGATGCATAGTGGTTTCCCTCAAGCTGTCCCTACCACATGAGAGGGAATAACACCAAGCATGAAATCTGGGGAAATCAGGGTGACAGTGGGCATTTCTGGGAGGACTTTCTGGATAAGCTGGCTTTTGGGATATCCATTTGTGCTTAATTAAATATTTACAGAGCACCCTCAGCTGTTGAGAGCATGGAAGATAACCTGGGAATGAGACTATGCCCAGAGGCATGAAGACCTGGGTCTGTGTTCACTGTAAATATCCTATCATAAAGTTTTTTTGGCGGTATACAACAAGAAGGATAAAAAGTGCATATAAAGAAAAGAGGGGCATCTGGGGTCACAAAATGTTAATTTCAGATCCTGGCTCTGCTAATCCCTTGCTGTGTGACCTGGGGAGAGCACTGAATTGCTCTCTGCCTCAGTTTCCTTCTCCGTGCAACAGTGCCCTAGCCCTGGAAATTAAACAGAGTAAGGGCGCGGCTCCTGGCATGCTTCCAGGCTTGCCCTAACCACTCCCTGTGTGCTGCGGTGAGCATGGGCTGTCTGGGTCTGCCTTGAACCACATTCTGCTGTTCTTCTGCAATAGCATCCTGCTGTAGGGGAAGACCCTGCTCCCCCTCATTCAAACAGTGCACTTCCAGTGGGGCTGCTCATCCCAGAAAACAGGCCAAGCCCCTGAAAACAAGGCCAAGCCCCCTCCCACCCTAAAAACAGGCCAAGCCCCTCGGATCCAGTCCCACACTGGCTACAGCGACAGGTCAAAGGATAATTGCAGGACACACACAAGGCCAGCCACAGTCCTTAAGATTTTTCTAAGTGGATTGTTCTCAAAGGTTCTATTCTTCTTTGACTGTGTGAGGCTGTGTCCCCAAAAGTCAGTCAAGAATGCCCTGTGCCATCAGGAGCAGCTGAGGGATGGAGGCAACAGGAGCCAAGGAGCAGAGGGGCCCTGAAGGAGCACCAGGTCCCTAAGGCTACTCTGAGTTTAGTTTCAGTCCCTGAAAAGACCTCTGATTACCAGAAAAGTCCTTTCACTTTTCTCCCTTTCTTAATATATTAATCAATACTTTCATTACGCTTAAGCCTTGGTTTTATTAGCATAGATACTTCACACATTTAAAAAATAATTCTTGCATATCATCCTTTGCAACTTTTGGAGCATAACAGAACACTCCTAATAATAAAATGTCCTGTTTGATTCCTATAGAGAACAAAAACAAAAGTGCACTTTTTTTTTTTTTTTGAGACGAAGTTTCCCTCTTGTCGCCCAAGTTGGAGTGCAATGGCGCAATCTTGGCTCACTGCAACCTCTGCCTCCCAGGTGCAAATGATTCTCCTGCCTCAGACTCCTGAGTAGCTGGAATTATAGGCACCCACCACCACACCTGGCTAATTTTTGTATTTTTAGCAGAGACGAGTTTCACTATGTTGGCCAGGCTGGTCTTGAACTTTTAACCTGAGGCCATCTGCCCACCTCGGCCTCCCAAACTGATGGGATTACAGATGTGAGCCACCGTGCCCAGCCAAGTGCACATATTTTTTAAAGAATAAGATGTTATGCTTACATCTTATTTTTCTCATTAGACTTGTTTAAATATAATCTTTTATTCACATATACAATATAAATTTGTTAAAATATGTTAGAGAGTTTATTCAAAAAAGTAATTAATGAGAGTGGCAGATATTAATTTCTGCTATACATTTTAATTAAAATTTTGGGGCTCGGCACACTGGCTCACTTTGGGAGGCCAAGGTGGATGGATCACTTGAGGTCAGGAGTTTGAGACAAACCTGGCCAATATGGTAAAACCCCATTTCTACTAAAAATACAAAAATTAGCCTGGTGTGCTGGTGCGCGCCTATAATCCCAGCTAATTGGGAGGCTGAGGCAGGAGAATCACTGGAACCCGAGAGGCGGACGCACAGTGAGCCATATTGCGCCACTGCACTCCAGCCTGGGTGACAGTGAGACTCGGTCTCCAAAAAAAAAAAAGGGAAGGATACTTAGAAGCAACATAAATTTTATTTGAAAGGTATAAAAAACCTCAATCCCAAACATAATCAATCCAACAATACATTTTTAAGTTCACAAAAGAATTAAGGCCAATTTTTTTTTGGAAATGAAGTATCTTCCCTAAAAAATGAAATAGAAGACCAAAAGAGAATCAATATGACCAAATTATATTGCAAAGATTATATCTTCTTGCTTCTTAACTTTATGCTATTTTCCAACTCCCCATATTATATGTAAAATTTGAAAAAAATCTTATTTTTGCCTTCTCATTTTAAATTTTCTATAATTAACGTCATTCATTTCCTGCACAACGTTTTCATGTAAAACAAATTTATTTAACTTTTGGCCACAAATTGTCAATATTTTTTCATAAAATTGGAAAGCACAATGTTTTTATGCAAAACAGATTTATTTAACTTTTGGCCATGAATTGTCAATATTTTTTCGTAAAATTGGAAGTATACTGAGACAAAATGTTCACAAAATAATAATTGGGCAGTATCTCTTTTTTCTGAGTGTTCTTATTTTTGTTTTTAAATTTTTAATTGACACATTTTAATTGTACACATTTATGGGGTGCTTTTTGATATTTTGATACATGTACATGTTGTATAATGATCCAGTCAGGGTAGTCAGTGTATCTATCGGCTCATGCACATATTTCTTTCTGGTGACATTAAAATTCTCTTTTCAAGCTATTTTGACATGCACAATAGGTATTGTTAACCTTAGTCACCCTATTGTACAATAGAATGCCAGAATTTATTTCTCCTGTCTTATCGTTACTTTGTAACCATTTACCATCATGTCCCCAGCCTCTTTCCCCACTCCCTCCCTCAGTTTCTGAAAAGCACTGTTCTGCTCTCTGCTTCTATATGATCTTTCTTCAGAGTTCACAGGAGTGATATCATTTAGTACTCGTCATTCTGTGTCTGGCTTATCTCACTTAACATGATGTCCTCTAGATTCATCCATGTTGCCACAAATGACAGGATTTTATTCTTTTCTATGGCTGAATAGTATTCTATTGTGTATATGTATCATATTTTCTTTATCCAGTTATTGTTATTAGACATTTATGTTGGTCCCATATCTTGGCTATTGCAAATAATGGCGTAATAAACATGAATGTGCAGACATCTCTGACATACTGATTTCATCTCCTTTGGAGATATACATAGTGGTGGGATTGCTGGGTCATATGGGAGCTCTATTTTCAGTATTTTGAGGAAACTCCATACTGTTATCCATGATAACTTTGCCAATTTACATTCCCACTAAAGTACATAAGAGTTCCCTTTTATCTGTGTTCTCAAGTTCTCAAGTGTTAGACTTGTTTTCTAAATCAGGTGGCTCCGTGAGGAAAATATGTAAATGAATAGAAAATGACTTTTATAAAGTGATTCTAATTAAAAAACTTTTGCTCTCCATATTACAATTCAAAAACCAAATCACCCTGAGTCTACTACACACAAAGACACTTATCATGGTTTTATGGACTTTGACTTATTTTCGGGATTTAAACAATCTCAAATGTTTTATCATGTAAAATGTTAGAGGAAAGCATGCTAAACACTTCCAAACAAATAAGCTCAATGGACATTTCTGATTTCTTAGGCTATTTTTGACAGATTGCCTACTGTAATTTTTAAAGTAAGCTACTTAATAAATTAAATAGTTTGTATGAAAAACCTGACTCCTCAATATACTGTCTCAATATAGTTCCCACTTCATGAATAACTATTGTCAATTCATAGCCTGAAAGCTAAATAAATCTGTTCTGCATAAAAACTTTGTGCAGGAATGGTGGGATTGGGTGCCTAATGATTACTGAATAAACCATGTGGTTCCTCAGGCTCTTCATGACTTCCCTTATCAAAGCACAGCATCTCATCTCATACTAGAGACCTGTTTAGTCATGATGCGACCAGGGGAATTCCAGAAACTCTGGTGGTATGCTTTGGAGATCCCAGTCATCTTTTGGTCTACTTCTTTCCACAACATAGGAATAGGAAAATGAAAAAGCAGGTACAATTCTTACTTTTTGATGTCTTCATCTTGTCTGGAGTATTCCTTAACTTATTAATGACAGGAACAGAAAGTCCAGAGACCTATTCTCACAAGAAGCCCTGTAATTTTTGTTCTTTCATGTTTGAGCAATAGCCCCCGCCAAACAAAAACCCTAAAATCAAATTTCCCATCTTCTAAAAGTTCTATTTCCATTATTGATTCATGAAAACCTCTCTTACTTGCCATTAGTCTTGACACTGTGCTAGACACAACGTAAAGTATAGAAAGGAATCAGACCCAAATTCTGCCATTAAGGAGCCTCTATCTGGTCTACTGGGGAAGGTAAAATCACTAATGACTAAAAATAAGGTAGAAAGTGATAAGGGCAACTGTCAGAGTTCATTTCAAACTTGAGGCTCCCATTTTCTCAGGCTTTGCTATTCAAAATGTGGACCAGCAGCATCACATCACCTGGAATCCTGTCCGGAATTCTGGATCTCTGGCCCCACCCAGACCTACTCATTCAGAATCTGCATTTTAACATGATCCCCAAATGCTTCCCAGGACATCAGAGTATGAGAAACACTGCTCTATAGAAGTTGGAACCAGAAAAAACGTGTTCCAACTCTGACACACAGCCAGGTTCTTCCCAGAAGGGGTCAGGTGTCAGAGAGGATAAGATATCTCACTAGATCCACCTCCTCTATACAATGAACCTCAACAAGCTTTTCTTCCTCCTGCAATTGCCTGTCTCTGCCAAATGACTCTGTTAGGTTTCTTCTGATCACGGAGGCATAAAATGTTAGTGTGACTTTCTTTTTTCTTTTTTTGTAGATGGAGTTTTGCTCTTGTTGCCCAGGCTGGAGTGCAATGGTGCGATCTTGGCTCACTGCAACCTCCACCTCCGAAGTTCAAGCGATTCTCCTGCTTCAGCTTCCCAAGTAGCTGGGATTACAGGCATGAGCCACCATGCCTGGCTAATTTTTGGTATTTTTACTAGAGATGGGGTTTCCCCATCTTGGCCAGGCTGGGCTCGAACTCCTAATCTCAGGTGATCTACCCACCTCAGCCTCCCAAAGTGCTGGGAATACAGGTGTGAGCCACAGCGCCCGGCCTAGTGTGACTTTCTTTACTGTTTCTTTCTCCAAATATAATCAGTTGCCCAACTTTATTGTATTCTACACTTTCTTTATCTCTTCAATTCATTGTTTACAAATGCCTTCAATCAGTTACCCACTTTGTTAATAGCAAATACTTATGGGAGCTCAAGACATGTGAAACACTGTTTCAGGTAACTTTCTTATATTAACCTGTTGAATCTTCACCCCATTCCTGTGGGGTAGGGACTCTTACTATCCCCATTCTTCAGCTGGGAAAATGGAGGCACAGAGAGGATAACGAAGTGCCCCAGGAAGTTGCAGAGCTGGGATTCAAGCCCAGGAAGTGTGGCACTGGACCTGTGCTTTAACCACAATATTACCCCACATTGTGTACAGATGAAGAAAAATGACTTAGAAATGGAACTGGCCAAGTCATGAATAAAAAAATTGAAGGAGCATTCTTAGGTGAAAGCAGCATGTGCTCCTGAAACTCTGTAACACCATGTTTCCCCAAGTGAGAATAAAACTGAGTTCCTCTCTAAATAATTCTCTTTATTCTCTGGCTGCTTTTAGTTTCTCTTTAGCATCTATTTTCAGTATTGTGATTATGAGGTATACCGGTGTGACTTTTTCGCATTAATCAGGGTTTATTATGCCTCTTAGATCTGTGGTTTTATTGTATTCATCAAATTTGGGAAACATTTGGCCATTATTTAATTCTGTTTCTGTGCCCCTCCCTGCCTTTCCCCAGGACTCCAATTACACATATGTTAGGCTGTTTGATAACTATCCCACAGGTGACTGAAAGTGTCCCTTTTCCCTTCACCAGTCTCCTTGTTTCTGTGCTTCATTTTAAATAATTTCTAGTACTATGTATATGTTCATTAGGTTTTTTCTTCTACAGTATCTAATCTGGTCTCAATGCCAAAAGTGAATTTTGTATTTTAGATACTTAATTTTTTCATCTCTAAAAGTTCCATCTCGTTTTTAAAAAATATATTTTCCCTCTCTCTCTTCAATATATTCATGTCTAAAATATTTGAAGACAGTTATTAGTCGTTATTTTAACATCCTCATGTGCTCATATCATCATCTTTATCATTCCTCAGCTTGTTTTTATTAACTGGTTTTTCTCTTGATTGTGGGTCATGTTTTCCTGCTTCTTGACATGCCTATAAATTTTTGATTAAATACTGAACATTATACATTTTGTATTATCCAGTGGCTAGATTTTCTGTCTTCCTTTGAAAAATATTGGGCTTTGCAATGGTGGGAAGCTAAGTTATTTGTGTCTGATTTGATCCTTTTGAGATTTGTATTTACACTTTATTAGCCTGGCTCTAGAGCAGACTTCACTCCAGTGATTAGCCCCGCTACTGAGCCATAGCCCTTCTGGAATCTGTAGCGCATTACTGGAGTGATCTACAAGGTCTCTCCACTAGGGCTGGCTGAAACCTGAATGCCTTCCTGTCTTGGGTGAGTTCTAAGAAACATTCAACTCCCAGCCCCGAGGCAGTAAATCTCTGTCTAAGCTTGTGGAGTTTCTTGCACACATATATCTTATTATTTAGCAAAGATTGCAGGGGATACCTCTGCAGATTTTTGAAGCTCTTCTTCTTTGTAGAGCCCACCTTTCTAGAGCCCCGTCTCACAAAGTCCAGGTGCCTCACACTCCCTAAACTGTGACCTCTGCCTCCTAAACAAGATAGTTGTTCTCTGCTTGAGGTTCCTCTCCATGCTGCATGGTCCCGACTGTGCTCCCAGGACGAAAGCCAGGGTGACTGCAGGGCTTACCTCATTTATTCTTTTTCTGTCAGGGATCACAGTTCTGTACTGCCTTTTGTCCAATGTCTGAAACAATTGTTTCAGGTATTTTGTCTAGTTGTTTAAGATAGAAAGTTAAATCTGGTTTCTGGTATTCCAGCATGGATAGAAGTGAGAGTCATTTTAAAGATGAATCTCTGGAAGTTGTTTGGTGGTTCCTCAAAAAGTTAGACCTGGTATTACCACACGACCCAGAAAATCCACTCCTAAGTAGATACCCCTCCAAAACTGAAAGCAGGGACTCAAACAGATATTCGTACATGCGTATTGGTAAGCAGCATTATTCACAATAGCCAAAAGTTGTAAACAACCCAAGTGTCCATCAACAGATAGACAAAGTGTATGTGGTATATACATGGAATGGAACATTATTCAGCCTTTCAAAAAAAGAAAGAAGCCAGATGCAGTGGCTCACACCTGTGATCTCAGCACATTGGAAGGCTATGGTGGGAGGACTGTTTGAAGCTAGGAGTTTAAGACCAGCCTGGGCAACAGAGAGAGACCCCGTCTCTACAAAAAATTTTAAAAAATTAGCCGGACATGGTGGCATGTCCCTGTAGTGCCAGCTGCTCAGGGGACTGAGGCAGGAGGATCGCTTAAGCCTAAGAGTTCAAGGCTGTAGTGAGCTACGAACATACCACTGCACTCTCACCTGGGCAACAGTGTGAGACTGTCTCTAAATATAATAATAATTTTGTTTAGAGGAATAAGATGTTATATCATGGATGAACTACAAAAACATTATGGTAGGTCAAATAAGCCAGATACAAAAAAAACAAATATTTCATAATTCCACTTACATGAGGTACCCAGAATAGGCAAATTCACTGAAACAGCAAGGAAAATAGAGGTTATCAAGTGCTGAGGGGTGAGAGAATGACGAGTTACTTAATGGGAACAGAGGTTTCTGGTGGAAATGATAAGGAAGTTCTAGGAATGGATAGTGGTAATAGCTGTATAACATTGTGAATGTACTTAATGATACTGAATTACACACTTAAAAATGGTTAAAATGGTAAATTTTTTATCTATATTTTACCACAATGTAACCAAAAATTTAAAAAAATGAAGTATCTTTTATCTGCAATGATTTCTCACAAATCTTTCAAACACTCCAATAAAAATCTGGCTTCAAAATCCATCTAATGCAACCAGTAAATGTAGAGCATGATTATAAACTTGATCTTTTCAGCATAAAGTATTGGCCCAACTGCCAAAACTCACATAGGACCTGTGAATTAGCTGATAATAATTTATCACTATGAATTTCCTGAGTTTGATAGTTGTGTTTCTGCAGGAGAATGTCACTGTGTTTGTAGAAAATACACACAAAAATTCAAGGGGATGAAGCATCAGGACAGCAGCTTATTCTCAATGGTTCAGAGAGTAAGGTTGTTTGTTTGTAACTTTTCTGTAAGTTTTTGATGGTTTCAATTTTTTAAAATATTAAAGTGTTAAAAAAGATTACGTAATGTAATCACATTGATTTGGTAAGAGCAGAATTAGCCACAATAAAATTACAATAAAAGAAGGTGCTTACATTGCAATAAAAAATTTAAAACTTAAAAAAATAAATAAAATAATATTTAAAAATAAATAAAATTAAAAACATCTTAAAAATAAGAAAGATAAAAGACATTTTGAAAAACTTGGTTTAGATGATGACAACGTTTGACAAATAACACAAGTAGGGTTGGATGCAGAGCAGAGCAAAGTGCCTGCTCCACACTGAAACTTTCTGTATTGCTCTTCAGGAGAGTAAAGGGGGAAGATGACAACGAGAACCGAGGCTTCACAGCAAGCTCAGGTGCATGCCTACCAGGAAGCTAGAAGCAGTCATTTCTTAGGTATACTTACACAATGGTTTTTCCAATGTGCAAGAATGATTTCTCGACAAATTCCCGGACACTATGGACCTCCCCAGTAGCTATTACGAAGTCCTCTGGCTCATCATTCTGCAACATCAACCACATAGCCTAGAGGGAAAGAGAGGCAAGTTCATATCAAAGTCACACTCGGTGGCCACTGTGGAAACACAATGTTTTCTAGTGCACATAATCAGATATGGACACGGACAGCTGGAACATGAGCATGAAATTCATACCATATTCTAACCAATACAGCAATGCCTCCCAACTTTTACTCAGCATCAGAATCATGTGAGGAATATCTTGGTATGAATGCCTGGGCCATAGCCGCAGAGGAATGGACTCAGAGGCCTAGAGGTTATCTCTCAGGGCCAGGCACAGTGGCTCACACCTGTAATCCCAGCATTTTGGTAGGCCAAGGTGGGAGGATTACAAGGTCTAGACATGGACACCATCCTTGCCAACATGGTGAAACCCCGTCTCTACTAAAAATACAAAAATTAGCTGGGCGTGGTGGTGTGTGCCCATAGTCCCAGCTACTAGAGAGGCTGAGGCAGGAGAATCACTTGAATCCAGTAGGTGGAGGTTGCAGCAAGCCGAGATCGTGCCACTGCACTCCAGCCTGGCGACACAGCAAAACTCCGTCTCATAAAAAAAAAAAAGGAGATTATCTTTCAGAATCTTTATCCTTAACATCCCAGGTAATGTTAAGGATGTAAAAAAAAGCATGAGCTTTTTTTTTCTTTTTTTTTTAGAGACAGAGTTGCTGTGCCGCCCAGGCTTGAGTGCACCGGCACGATCTCGGCTCACTGCAACCTCTGCCTCCTGGGTTCTAGCAATTCTCCTGCCTCAGCCTCCCAAGTAGCTGGGACTACAGGCGCATGCTGCCACGCCTGGCTACTTTTTTGTACTTTAGTAGAGACGGGGTTTCACCGTGTTGCCCAGGCTGGTCTTGAACTTCTAAGCTCACACAATCCACCGGCTTCGGCCTCCGAAAGTGCTAGGATTACAGGCATGAGTCACCGCGCCCAGACAGCTGAGCTTTTAAAAGGCATGAAATAGGCTGGGCATAGTGGCTCATGAGGTCAGGAGTTTAAGACCAGCCTGACTAACATGGCGAAAACTCATCTTTACTAAAAATACAAAAATTAGCTGGGCATGGCGGCATGCACCGGTAGTCCCAGCTACTCAGGAGGTTCAGGCAGGAGAACTGCTAGAACCCAGGAGGTGGAAGTTTCAGTGAGCCAAGATCAGGCCACTACACTCCAGCCTGGTTGACAGAGTGAGACTCTTCAAAAAAAAAAAAAAAAAAAAAAAAGGCAGGAAATACAAGCTGTTTACTGTTTTGGGATAGTCCACACAAGCAGATGGAGTCTACCATGGCGCGGTAGCTCCCTGAATGCTGTTAAACACTGGGGGCTGAGGAGAGCAATGAGATTTGAAATGCAGCCCAGGCCTTATTGGCCAAGCCCACGCCCTGCAGCCTCTGTCAAGAAGCTCCCCAAGGTATCTTTTCGAAAAGGGCACCAAGGCCTGTGCGCATGAACAGAGGCCTAGTGAGCAGCTGCTCCTTGTAGGTCTGTGCCTGCAAGAGAAGTTCCCGTGGCCTGGAACGCCCTGTCCCCTCCTCTGTCTGGGAATGCTGACCTCTCTCTAGGTCCCGGACCAGGGTCCCAAGTCTAGTCATTGGAATGAATTCCAGTGCACACAGTATGGTGGCTTCACTGGGATCCGGCCCGCCCTCTGGCATGCTTCCCAACTAAGCTGAGCCTCCCACTTCACCCAAGTGGGCACACAAGTGTATTCGTGGACACACACAAGCACAAGTGCACACACACACACACACACACACACACAAACTTATTTTGGCTTTTGCCAAAACACCTTCAGAATTTTTAGGAAAAATTAAATTATGCTTCTGGCTAGAATTTCTATCTGAACATTCTTCTGCGAGATTAGATGTAAGGGGGTAAATACACATAAATGTGTTTGACTCAAATTTCCATTCTAAAAATAACATTTCAAATAGGTCTTTCAGGACCACTCAGCTTATTTCATTTCTTTAGAAACAGTCCGCTGTGTTAGAATGGTCTCCAAAAAGTCCTATTTTTAGTCATGTGAAAGAAAGCAAGGGCTTGCTAAAAATGAAAGGAGAAAATATGACTGTCAGCTAATGGTGGATCACTTTAAACACCGGCCCGAATCCCCTGGTGCTTGTTTTGTTCCCAGCAGGAATCTGGGGATCAGTCGGGCCTCTCCTTTTACTAGAGCAAGAGCCAAGAATCTGCTCTTTTCTTCTCCATCAGACTATCTATGGCCTTTGACCTATCAATTTCTAGGCATTTCCTCTAAAGTTCATATTGTACCAGACTCCAGTCTGGGAATGAGAAGAGAAAGGATATACAACTCCAGATTTATTTGTTATTACTGAATAGTTTACTGGTTTCAACAGAGGGAAAGGGCTTTGTTTAAATTTCCACTGAGCATAATTAATGGTTATTGACTGGTAAATGAAGAACAGGTGACACTCTGGATTAGAAGATAAATGATCCTGTGTTCTGGTGTGATAATGGGTTAGTAATTCGCCACAAAGCCGAGGCTGAGTGCATCCCGTCGTAATGCTAGATCATGTCCAGGAGACAAAGGCCCCTGTGTGAGAAGGACGCAGCCATCCGCCTCCTTATACAGCTGCACACGTTGATGTGCTCCATTTATTCTCTGATGGATGGCACAACTGAGGCAAAAGTTCACCCGTTCTCACCTTCCTGTTCACATGCTGGACCACATGACCCATGACACGGCCAGGCCACACTCTGTGATCAAATCGCCACCCAGCTTTGGCTTCTGACTAGAGAAACAGTGTTGAGGTTACATGTTTTAGAGGTCAGTCTTCTCTCTTTGTCTCTCAAGGAATGAAGGAGGAAAAAGACAGTCTTCCTGCATTCTTTCGGTGTCCTTTGAGGATGTGACTGACTTGTCCACTTCCTCAAATACTTATTTGCTTTCAGTCCTGACCTGATTACCAGTGTACATGAAAAAAGTCTCCTGTTTTTTAATCCGTCTCACAGAGAGGAAAGCAAACCAGTTAAGGAATGTGCCAGGGCTTCAGATTCTTTAACATAAAAATGTCCCTTAATTGCCAAAAAACAGTGCAGTTTTCAAATAACGTCTTGCATTCATTTTGCTTTTAAACTAATGTAGTTTAAGGGAAACCTGACTCCATACCATTGACCTTTGATGGCCAAGTCAAGACGGGTATAAATATTACTTAAATTTGGACATGGACTCTTTTGTAACTATGTAATTAATCTATCTGTTCTACAAATCCAATTTACAGAAGTCAAAATAAAACTTTAATTTTAAAATGTCAAATAAAAATACACTTCTCTCACAGTCTGCCATTTGGTCACTTGAGGGGTGAATGCAGAAGTGGTTCAGGAGGCTTGGGAAGGGCCACTCCTCTGCTTAGGAAGCTGCCAGCTCTGGTGCTGTTCACAGCTGGACCAGTGAAGGAGAACACCCAAAGTGTATCACCACAGCCGACTGACTACACCTGATTCCATGCATGCCTTCTGTGGTGGGATGTGTGTTTGTCTTAAAAATCTGGATTCTACAATTGCTTCCACCTCGACATTAACCTCCAGTTCAGTATCCAAGCCACAAACACTTATTAACTGAGCTGGCATCCATGAATAACAAGATTTGTTAATGAAGGTTATGTTTAACTATGCGTATGTGACTGCTGCTTTTTCAGTCTGGTCCTTTGTGCTGTACGTGCTACCGTCACAGAAATCTTAAAACTACACACACACACACGCACACACACACACAACATGTATACACATTTCAGGGGCGAACGTGTATGAAATAACTAACAAAAATCATGGAAATTTGAACAAATGGAAACTAAAGTTTCAGAGAAAGGATGCCCAATCTGAATCCATTCATACACATTTCATCTCTAAACATTACTTAGTAGCTGTTTTCATGATGGCAGCCTGCTATTCAGTTTGAGTCAGGACCGCCAGTAGTTTTGTGGTCAGCCAGGCCTTATGCTTTATGGAATCCACATAGGTAGGTCTTAGGATTCTGGGTTAGTTTTAATTAATAAAACTATGCTAATAAAAACAAACAGTCTAAAACCAAAGTCTGGCCTTATGGCTCTCTCAGTCTATTTTCTTCCTGGGCAAAAGCACTGTGGCACGTGGACTCCTTAGATTAAGGACTTTCAGACATTTTAAAGATACAACATTACTGATCAGAAAAAAAGATAATAAAAGCACCAAAAATTAAAAAAAGCATATTTAGAAAGCCATATAGCTCTTTGCTAACATATCATTCTACATTGACACCCTGCGTACTGAAAGAAAGAGGCGATGTCAAAATTTGTTTTGCCCTTGATCTTTTCTCTCTAGCCAGGAATGCACAGCCACAAACTCCAAGGTTGGGGTTAACATTTCTCTTCCCTGGAAACAATATAATATTGAATAGCTCCTAGTCCAGTGTTAATCATTCTCAATCAGTTTCCTAGGACATCATTTGTTTTTTCAGTTTGCAGATTTTAGTTATATATTTATTTCTTCTATTTATCTTTGCCTATATCTAATCTCTTCTATTAGAGCTCCATTTCTTTTTCAGGCACATCAATTATGCATATCTCTTTTGCTCTATCTTTTACATCTATTATCTCCTAGCTAATCATTTTTGGGTTTTGTTTTGTATTATTTTATGTGATTTCCTCCAGCCTGTTCACCTGTTTTAGTAACATTTATTTTATATTTTGTTGTTAATATGGTTTCATTTTCTGCAAGGGCTTTTTTTCTCTTCCATACTTTTCCTGTTTACTACCAGCTTGCTTTTTATCTCTTGGTGACTTTATTTAAGCCAGGGGACAGACAACTTTTTTCTTATAAAGCCAGAGAGTAAACATTTTAGGCTTCTGAACCATATGGTTTCTGTTGCTCTGCTGTTGTAGCACAAAACAGCCACGGACAATATGGAATCAAATGGGTATGACTGTGTTCCAATAAAACACAGGCCCACGGACTATAATTTGCCCACCTCTGCCTTCTGCAAACTTAACAAAAGTATGTGGCCTGCAATTTATTTGACTCTGTAGAGAACAATTACCCAAGCTCCAGCTGCTTAATTTTTTGAATGATACCTCTTATGATATGTACTATGCATCTGCTTTCTTATATCCCTTTTCTTCTTGCAATCCTCTCCCCATTCCCACTCAAGCATAGATTCTGGGTTAGTGCCTTTCTACTTACTATTATACTTGAACAGGGCTGGCTGTTTGCTGAAGAATCTTAGGAGGGGGAACAGGAAAGTACACTGAGGACATCCTGCAGCTTTAAATCAGGCTTCTCTCAAAGCCCTCTCACCAACTGCATTGCACGCTTTGCCCCAGGCCATGGTTGCCATAATTTCTCAAGATTTTGCTGGTTAGTGTAATCTAGCATGAAAATCATCTACATTAATAAACTTTGTCTGAACTGGCAACCAACAGAATGGGAAAAAACTTTTGCAATCTACCCATCTTAGAAAGGGCTAATATCCAGAATCTACAGGGAACTAAAACAGATTTACAAGAAAAAACAAATAGGGCCATTTAAAAGTGGGTGAAGGATATGAACAGACACT